>JAGFPH010003253.1:107174-132402 GCA_018207615.1 Philaenus spumarius | reverse complement strand
TACTGAGCTTGGCATGTAAGAAGAAAACTTGTACAGAATAAAACTTGGACACACAATCTCACAACTAAAACGTATAATAACTCAAACGCGTGTAAACAACAATGTCGCCATCTTCAATGATGCATACTATCAGTTTGATTATGAACAAATAAGTTATGGTTCGATTATTGTAGATCGTTGATCACTGAAGATGGCCACATTGAAACGCGTTTGAGTTATTATACGTTTTAGTTGTGAGATTATGTGTTCAAGTTTTATTCTATGAAGTTATCTTCTCACATGTCAACCTCAGTAGTTATTTGTTCTATACTGAATCTCACAACTAATAAGTTCGTCAACTCAAACGCGTGTAAACAACAATGTCGCCATCTTCAATGATGCATACTATAAGTTTGATTATTAAAAAATATGATATAGTTTGATTATTCTATATCGTGGCTCACTGAAGATGGCGACATTGTCGTTGAAACGCGATTCTGTAAGTAAACGTTTTAGTTATGAGATTTTGTATTTAAGTTTTATTCCATCCAAGTTTTCTCTCACAGGCCAATAAGCTTAATAGTTATTAATTCTATAGATAATCTCACTACTAATACGTTCATCTACTCAAATGCGTGTAAACAACAATGTCGCCATCTTCAATGATGAATAAAGTTTGATGAAGTTTGATTATTAACAAATATGTTATAGTATGATTATTGTACCCCGTATGGATCACTGAAGATCACTAAGTGTTTTTTAGTGTTGATAAATGTTGTTAATGGTTAGTGTCTTGTGTTTGTAAAGTGTAGCTTGATAATGCCGTCTGTGTAACGGCGAAACATGTCGCACAGAAAATATTGATTGTTTCACAAACAAGGTATTTACAACCATTTATATATAAATATTACAATCCAATAGGCTACAATGAATTCTATGAAATCAGTTATTATTTGATTACTGTACGTCGTGGATAACTGAAGATGGTGACGTTGTCGTAGAAACGCGTTTGAGTTTTTAAACGTTTTAAATTGTGAGATTTTGTACCCAAGTTCTGTCCTATCACATGTTATGTATCAAGGGTCATAACGTTATGAAATCATCGACCAGTCTCAACATACTACTCTTTGATATATTTTACAAGATACACATTTTCAGTTTTGAAAATTGTGGTTAAAAATGCAATATTGTGCCACTGGTATCAAAATGTATACTGTTTCTATAATTTGCTTATACGCAAAATGAAGACACACAATATTTTGACGCTCCGCTCGGTTCTAGTATGCAAAGTCTCCAGGAAATGTATTGCACAAACCACTCTACCTTTGTGCGCGATACATTGGACGTTGTGAAAGTCCAGATTAAACAAACCGCAGCCGAGGATCGTAAAATACATTCATATATTTGCCGATTAACTGTGCAGAGAAGCGTTGGTGATTGTTTGAGTCCTTTCCCGTATTTTATGAGGGTATAGAGAGAGAGAGAGGTCCACTGATGGACCAACAAGAAGTAGTGGACTGGAATGCGTTCACTTTCTCTCTTGCCAGGATGTGGTCCACAAAAGGAAATATTGATGCATGGCTTGCATCTTACAACACTCACTGCCACTATTTAATTGCATAATTTAGCTAACGATAATAACTTGTAATATTTGAAGTAACTAGGTGTAATATTATCTGTTATTCAGTTGCTTCTGTCCGTTTGATACGAATAACCGTATCGTTGATCAAGTTATCCATTTTGCAACAAAATGTAATCGTTGAATGCTAAAAATTGTATAATTCACTTGCTATGACGAATAACTAATCTGGAAACAAGATACAATAATATGTTAATAAAAATTAGGCACACGAATTTCTTTAATCAGTTTTACCATTAATATAATTTGATCTTCAATAAACTCTTTTGTATTATTTAATAGTTCATCTATACTAATATTATTCTTTATAGTTAAAGAAGGTTCCCTAATATTATTCTTTATAGTTCTTTATAGGTAAAGTTTGTTTTTTTGTGTGTTTGTTTGTTGTTTGTCAATCTCTGGCATTACTGAACCGATTGAAAAAATAGTTTTACTAATAAAAAGATACACTATCCCTGAGTAACATAGGCTACAATTCATTTCGATAAAAACCTTTTTTTATTTCAATATTCGTAAATTTAGTCGGAAAAAATTCTTAGGTTAGGCCTAGACTGATGAACCAACACTTGTATTTATATTTATTACCATAACAACCAATTGAATAAAATAACAGATAATATAGCTGTTTGCTCCAATATTTCTATTGACAGATGATTTCAAATTTGAAAGCAATTATTATTTTTGTATTTCCAGCTTTTAGGTTAGGGTTTTAAAGTGTAGACCTGAGTCTTGCTGGTTCTTTGAACCATTATTATAACTGCTGTTATAAAATATAAGAAATATTTAATTTTAACATTTAACATTATTTACCATCTTAGAAAATCAACTATTAATATATTAAAACCCCCTAATAATATTATTTATAAAGCAGTTAAATTTGTTTGCATTAAATTAATCTCTGGAACTACTGAACCGATTGAAAAAAGAGTTTTACTATAATAAAAAGCTACACTATCCCTGAGTACCACAGGCTGTAATTCATTTTGATAAAAACAAATATGTTTATTTCAATATTTGTAAATTTAGTCGGAAAAAATCTTAGGTTAGACCTAGACTGATGAACCAAAACATATTTATTGAATGTACATTAATTATCATAGCAACCAATTGAATAAAATAACAGATAAAACAGCTGTTTGCTCTAGTATTTCCACTAAGACCTGATTTAAAACTTTATAGCAATTATTTGTATTTCTAACTTTTAGGTTAGGTTTTGTTTAAAGAGTAGACCTGAGCCTTGCTGGTTCTTTTAACCTTTATTATAACTGATGTTGTAAAATAATTTGATTTGAACATTTAACATTATTTACCATCTTAGCTTTGGGGTTATTATTAATCCTACACCTTTATTATAAATAAAACATAACATGATTATGTGTTATAGAAGGATCCAACGGGGTTGGCGTGCGGAGCACGCAGAGGTTTCCTCTAGTTCTTTATAAACACCTTTAGCAAAACATTCAAAGATATTTATTTTCCCTGTCAGAACAAATAATAAATTATTTGTTGAAAAAACGTTCCGAAATTAATTCTAACAGTAGAACTGAATTTTTGTATACATACTCTGAAATAACAAGACAATCCAGTATTTGTAACAGAGAAACCCTATTTTGAAATGATAAAAAACTAAACATAGTCATCGATAAAATATTGCAAATGAGTGTATTTAAAACCATGCATTTTATAATATCATTACGGGAACATATAAAATTGAAGTAGCTTTTTTTTAGTATTTATTATAAATGAGAGGAATGAGGCTTATATCATAAAAACGTACTGCACCATGGATGTCCACTAAAAATCGTGTGTTTATGTTGCCGATAAGACAGGTAAAACAAAATTCACTAGGCCTAACCCAAAACAGTTTTGCTAAGCTAGTTATCTGCATCAGCTGTTTAATCTGATATTTTACGCAGTTGTATCCTATGCCAATGAATGTATAAATATATTTTTCTTAGAGTTGGCTTTATATTTTTCATATAAAAATTATATTTCCATACAAAACATTTCAAACAATTAAATTAAAGCATTTTGATCACATCCACGGCTGCGAGGAAAAATATAAAAATATACAAATACTCGGCGTTGTTTCCCTTTCTTTCAAATTTATTTACCACTTATCTCTATTTATTTGTTAAATTATTCTACGGTTTAATAGTTGAATTGTTTATTTCTAAGGAATTTCACGTGTTTATTAAATATTTCCATTAATTCAGTGAGGCCATCAAGCTTCCTTTTTGCCCTTTCTCACTCTTTTCCTCATATTATGGTCCAGTTACGAATTACGAGTTTTCATGCAGATAAATTGCAATTAATTATATGGAAACACATTTAATTACTTTAAAACACAGACCGCAAAAGATACTAGTTTTCATTCAATTCAGATTTGTTCCATCTTAAAATCTTTGGTATTGTTATGAAAATTTCCTTAAATGCCAAAACCTAAAGTAATACTTTAAAACACAATACAATCTTGACTACTTGTGTTTAAACAGTTTGTATGAAATAATTATTGTTTAAACTTTAATTGTGAAACTTTGAGGTTGGTAAATATTAGCCATTAATAATTCAAACGTTCTTAACTAAGTACATAAAACTTTCATTCTAGTACACAAATAATGTATTTTTTTAAATAAACCATTACAACGGACGTTCATAAAATAACTAGAACTAGAGGAATAATATTTATTGAAATATAAAATTAATAATATGTAATCAAGGGAGTAATTATTATATGTAAACAATAATTAATTATGAGATGAAAGATAAATAAGATTTATATACCCTAAGAGACTTTGAGTAAGAAGATTACCAAGTAGTAGTTAAGTAGTAATTGCTATGAATAAACTCTTAACTGTTCCGCTATAAACATAAGCTTCACATCAATATATAGTTAACGCATAGTAAAAGTAAAACTTAGCATTCATTAAATAAAGCCAATAATTTAAAAGCTGTTGTCGTCCATTTAAAAATAATAACTTTTTCTGGAATATTAACGTTACAATTAATAGATTTTAGTTACGAAAATTGTAATTATAACATACTGTTACGTGTATAGGATGAAACGGTGCAATTGGTGACGCTTGAAATATAAAAGATTTTGAAGGCAAGAGATAGTGTAAAATAAATGAATGATTTTACTCTTTTACTTTCTCACTATACTATAGAGAAAGTACAGAGATCGCAAACAAAATCGTTGTTTAGAATTTTGTGGATATATCCGTTTTGGGACCCCCTGAGAAGTAAAAAGCGGTTGTTACAAAATGTCTGTCTATATGTATGTCTGTATGTCTGTCTGTATGTCTGCATGTATGTATGTATACCAAGCTAGAGAGAAAACTATTCGATCGATTTCGATTTGCACCAGACATGTCAAATAGGCCTGTATAAATGCACGAAAAAAATTCAGTTATTATTTTTTTATAAAAGGCTCTAACGATTTTGATAAAATTTGTAGCCCTTAATGGACCCTACCAAATGCAAAAAACCGCATCTTTCTAAAAATTCTCGTTTAGCTAATAATAACAATAACCAAAATGTTTCAAAACCTTTTTCGTGCATCTTTGACAAGTTTGGTTGCAAATTTGTTCGAAATCGATTGTATAGTTTTCTCTCTAGCTAATAATAATCTATTTATTAGTTACTCTCCTACTTTAATAGACAGTTATGAAGTCACAGTGAATCTGTTTAATAATTTAAATATATTTCTGTGAAAGTATGAAGTATGTGCCAGTTTCTGGTACCGTTTATTTGTTATTTTTTAGAGTCACAACTTTCGCCTGGTTCTCTTGATCTTGTTGAATATCAGCAATACGTAGTCAGAGGTTCAGAAGGGTGTACTTCTATCAGTACAAAAGCTTGGTGCTTGTTTTTCGTTTATATAAATCATGAAGACGAAATGAGAGTATTAAAATATCTGAAGTTCGAGATGAGTTCAAGATAACAATGTGAGTTACCAAAATAAATGTCTATAACTTCTAAGCCTTTTATGTTTTTGTATTTTTCCCAAATTCTTGATATATTTTGAATATTATGTTTCATTCTTTTTATTACAACACATGAAACAAACAAAATTAAAAAAAAATAAACGGTATCAGGAAACTGACACATACTTTCTCCCTCATTATAGGAACTTAATAAAAAAATATTATTTCATGAAGCCAATTGATTTTTTATTTTTAAGAGTAATTTTCCCATAAAATAACGAAAACACCAAATTTTCTCAAAAACGGCTCGAACGACTTTGATAAAAATTTTATATAGTTTATAGTACTTTAGGTCCCTAATAAACTATAAAATTTTAATCAAAATCGTTAGAGCCGTTTTTGAGGAAAGTTGATTTTTCCTTTATTTTAAGGGGTTTCATGGGAAAATTACCATTAAAAATCAAAAATTCAAAAAAATGAAAAAACGCCTGGAGATAACGTTTATTAGTTCCTCCATACCAAATTTCATCAAAATCGGACAACCACATACACACACACACAGACACACCAACACCCAGACACCCCCACACACAGACACACACACACAGACATCACTCCAAAAACCACTTTTTTAGGTTCAGGGGGGACCAAAACGGATATTTCCACCAAAAACTCAAACTCGAAAATTTGTACGAATACAATACTTTCTCCATATACTATGGTATAGGGCTAGAAAGTAAAAACAAATATAGTGTACTCTAACAACTAAAAAAAACAATACAACTTTAAATAATATAATATTAAAATACTTGAACAAACACATAAACATAAAAAATATATTTAATGAAGAATAAGAAGGGTTGAAATAATGCAGAATCCATGAGTTTTGAGGATACATATTTCCAAAGATATAAGAAGGGTTGAAATAATGAAGAATCCATGTCTTTGAGGATACATATTTCCAAAGATTTAAGTAAAAGAAAAAACAGTGATAAAGCTGTCAAGGGCAACGGAATATTTTAGTTAAATTCCCAAAATATTAAGAGTAAGTTAAAAATTTAATAGGCCTACACATTTTGTAAGAATAATACATAGTTTAGAATAGAATAGAATTGCCTTTATTCTTGTTGGGTGAGGTTAGGACTGTCAAGTCCCCTCTACCACATAACCCCATTATACATACTTAATTACATTGTAATACATACATCAAAATTATAATAGTAAAACAAACAAAATAATAATAACTGAAAATTAAATTAGAAATTAATATAACAATAAATTAAAATACATTGATCAATTATTAAAAGAAAGAAAGAAAAAACAAACTGGTATTTAAAGGAACAGTTAATTGTATTTTACATTTTAAAACACAAATTATCAAAATTATACAAAATGATATAAACATTCGTTCACAAAACTCACACAAAAGCATATTCATACATAATAAATGTAAAACAGACTTCACAAAACAAGATAATAAGCAACATTATTTTACTAAATAAACTAAAATACATAATTATCCTACTTGTTATTAATCTCATCCATACAACTGTATTTAAAAAAGAAAAAGTAACCATTCCATCACACCCCAAGGTAAGGACAATTGATCAATTTTACTTAAAGGGGATTCCCTATTAAAAATTACCATTTACCAAAAAAAACCGAATTCTTTTTTTTATTATTCTATAGTTTATAAGGTTTAAGAAAAACATAACGTATGCCACATAAGTTCTTCATATCAGTGTGAAAAATTTATTCAAAGCAATGCGCGCACCTATTTTTTGTCGAGTTGAACTTTTATACCACTCTATGACTGCTACAATAACTATAGCCCAGTCGGTATAGGTTACAACTACCAGTAATTTGCAATACGGCTGAATTTTTTTTTATAAGTACATTAAAGTATGTAGATTAACATAAAAAAAGTTTACCAATCTATCGATTTCCCAAAGTCGAAAAAAAATCGATTATCATTTTGTTTTTCGATTATCCGTAATATTTCGAGCTGAGATCAAGATAGAGGAAAATAAAAAATACCATCGTGTAGGAGAGGTATTTTTCAACAAAAAAGATCATATGTATTTATTTCGTCCGAGCAATGGTTTGTCTGGAAAAAATTCGATAATGCAGGTATGTATTTTGCAGCAGGGGAAATCACTAAAAGGGGACATCTTATTCATATATGAAGCGTTGGCTCATTCTAAATTGGCCGAATTTTAATATATCGAATTGAAACTTGACATAGGAGTTAAAATATATATTTTAAACATTTATGCTGAGTCTCAGCTTGTTATCTTGAAAATTACCCGATCTAGGAGTCGATTTCGATTATCGATTTTACTAGTACCGGACTCACGAACTAATTTCAATCTATTCCAGTTTCGTCAATTTTTGGAATATCAACATCAAATTTGTTTTACAAGTTGAGTACACCAGTATAAATATTCTTAGTAAGTATGAACGATTTTTTTAATGTTATTTTTAAAAACGAGGCTCTTGAAAATGGTCTTCTGTTTTACCTATCTCGTTTTAACTATAACACTTTTGGATTCAACGACTCCATTTTTGACATTTTTGAACATATTGATTTAAAAATTGGTACAGAAGTTAAAAACACAATTGTTTTTTGCTACACTTATTTTAAAAACTATATTTAAAAAATTGACTAATCTGCAGCCGATTAACTCAAGCGTTTTGATGAAAAATCTAAAAAGGTCTAAAATTATACTTTTTTAAGTTACTTGTGCTTTGAAAAGTAAATAATAAAAAAGATTTATACTCCTTGATCTTGTTTGAATCTATATATTTAACTTGTAAAAAAACTTTCAGGTTGATATTTTGAAAATTTTCTAAACTGGAGCTGTTTAAAATGAATTGGTGGGTCCGGTACTCCTAAAATCGAGAAACCCATTAATAAGTCAAGTGGCTCTAGATTGGGTAATTTTCAAGATAACAAGCTGAGACTCAGCATAAATGTTTAAAATATATATTTTAACGCCTATGTCAAGTTTCAATTCGATATATTAAAATTCGGCCAATTTAGAATGAGACAACTCTTCATATATGAATAACATGTCCCCTTTTAGTGATTTCCCCTGCTGCAAAATACATACCTGCATTATCGAATTTTTTCCAGACAAACCATTGCTCGGACGAAATAAATACATATGACCTTTTTTGTTGAAAAATACCTCCCCTACACGGTGGTATTTTCTATTTTCCTCTATCTTTATCTCAGCTCAAAATATTAAGGATAATCGAAAAAAAAGTGATAATCGATTTTTTTTTTCGACTTTGGGAAATCGATAGACTGGTAAACTTTTTTTATGTTAATCTACATACTTTAATGTACTTATAAAAAAAATTCAGCCGTGTTGCAAATTACTGGTACTTTTGGTCTAAATTGACCTTTACCGACTGGCCTACTAATGGAATCTTTAAACGCGATTTCCCGCAACTTTTCAATATTGATATTTTTTACACAAAAGTTCTTTTAACTTTTTAACTGCTAAAGCTACAGTGGTGAAATTTTTACCACATCTTTAGAGTCTTTTTTTTTTAATTGTAAATCCCAAATTTGTTTTATATATATATATTTGTATTTTTGTTGTTGTTGTAAGGTCATAACTACTAAACTTTTAGTGGTAAGAATATCACTATACCCAAAAAGTTAGAGATGTTTATCTAATTTAAAACATGATATCAAACGGCCAAATTGGTTCAGTAGTTAAAAAGTTATAAGAGATTTAAAAAAACATATTTGTTGCCTAAAACAAACTAAAAAAACTCAAAAAGGGATGTAAAATGTATTTTTTGTCAATTAATATAAGTGTACACAATTTTTTAGGTTCTAATGAATGTAAAAAAAAATTCATAATTAAAAAAGGCCTTTCATAGAAAACCCCTGTTTTCAGTAAAGAATCCCCTTAACAAGAAAGTTTTAAGCAATTTTGAAAACTGAACACTATTGTCAACAGATTTAATTGCTTCTGGAAGTAAGTACCACAAGCGGCATATGGACACAGTAAAGGATTTTTATTATACATGTCGGTTCTATGTAGCGGTATAACAAGTGGAACCTCTTCTAGTGCTCTTTGCACTGATATCGGAGGTAAAAACAAACATTTCGGCCAAATAACTAGCCACTCCAGTCCGTACGACAGAGTGCACAGTAACTAAAATACTTACGCACTACCCATACTACTACCAACTTAAATAGTCTGAAATATTTACAGACTTACAGTATCTAGTCACGGTATAAGCTGGTAGCACTTCTTACTTTCCTGAAATAAGGTTGTCGGGTTGTAAACTTACGCCCCAAGCCATACTCGAAAGGAAGAAGTACTACCAACCTAATAACGGTGATTGGAGACTGTACGTTATTTTGTTTAGGTGTTGGCACCTCTGCCGCAATATGGCGATTTGGTCAACTTTAGCCAAAATTGAGGATAAGCATCAAAATGTGGTTATTCCGTCAAGTATTTTGATCTGTCCCAGACAGGTAACCATCATACACTTATATACTATATGGAGTTATACAGTTGTGATATTTTAAACCAACCGTAATTTCATGTAATTTCGTTTATCCAATCAAACGAATCATTAGTCAAACATATTTTACGTGAATTACAATTTTAAAATAATTGACAAAGTATAAATTATTCGCATTTTTGTTCAGGCTAGGCTTAGTCTAAAATTGTGTTAAATATGAAGTTATTCATCTAATCATCTGTTTTGTATGTTATAATTACTATCAAGATGAAGATCGTGTAGGCTGCATCCAAAATAATCGCCATATGTTTTCAAGACCAGCTGTTTTCAGTATCTTTAAAAAAAATGTATAATCTATAAAAATGAGTTTGAAAGTTTTTCGTTTGTTTCACTATATGTAAATCACACTTTTCGGCAAATGTACGCAGTGAATGATTTCTGATTAGAGTTGTTAAAATCGGTCCTATATACCTCTACAAATGGTCATTCTTAAATCGAACAAAATACCTCTTTCATATAATTAGTGTGGATTCGATAACTGTTTAGAATACATCAAAACAAAACAATTATCTAGAAATCAATGATCCATATGTTTCTTTAATTGTTATTGTTTTGTTACTTTTTCTTCTTCTCCTCCCTCATTTTCCTATTAACTGTTTTGTCTCTAATTATTTTTTTTTAAACTCTAATAAAACCTACAACTTTTTTTTTGAATATCTGTTTATACTTTCTTTTATTACAATTTGTTTATTATTTAGTGAATAAAATAAAAGACTTTTCAACTCAAAGGAAGAAATCTTAGCATTAAAACCAAGTGTACATTATCCAACTGTAACTTATGATTTACTTTAAAAAACATACAGTACACTATATTAATTCTAATCTGTAACCAAAGGAAACAATAACAATGTGTTATAAAAGTAGGACAAAAGTTTGGGTTTCATCAACGACTAAAATCAAGTATGTATAAAACAAATTTTGTGAAGCGGTAATTTTTAACAAATTACAATTTTTTAGATGCAATTAATATATTTATTTCAGGAGGAAAATCTATAAGGAAAATAATTTGCATATTCTGTCTTCCTCCTTCACTCCTAACACTAAACTTTTATTATTTTTCGTCCAACAATTTCCGAGGTCGAAATATATGAAAATTGTGTACATAATTTCGTTGTAAATGATGTTTTTTTCTGTGTATAAATGTTGTTTATAAATTCCTAAATGGGGTAAAACAATTCATACGCAAACAACATCTAAAACGAGCGTACCTATGAACTCTCCATTAAAACCGTGTAATTGAAACATTTAAAACATAAAACACACCCGAGTGGGTAGCAAGTTGACGTACAAACGCATTTAATTTGTCATTATATTTAATTCGCTTGTACAAAGAACAGGAAACAACCGAATTAATTACCATTTCACGTAATTCACTTAATTATTTCTTTAACTCGAACATTGTAGCGAACAACTTATTTGACATATCTTAATTGCGTTCAAACGCTTAATGTCGACTGAATAAAGCGGATAGAGCTCGGGCTAATGATCCTGAGGACGATGTTTGCGTTTGTTTGGATTTACGGCAATTGCAAACGTTCGAGTAGTTTTATTTAAATGCAAAACTAAATACGAAGTTGTAGCTGCTTAGCTATTCCTGTGTGCTTACCGCTTTGTCTAGGCCGCTCTAGTCTCTTCATCTAGCGGTCAATAGCTCGGTCTGGATTCATGTATGGGAGAAAGCGAAGAACAGGAAATAAAACGGCATTTGCATAGAATGTTAGGTATATTCGTCTTCCTTTGGGTTTTAGTTTTTGGATTTTAATTGACGTTCGGGTGAATGATCACTGGATTTCGTGTAAGTTCGGTTAAAGAACTGGTGCGAAATGATTTGCTTAAAAAATGCTACATTTGAATAAAGCATAACGGTTTTGAAAGTAAACTACTTATTCAATTACAGTATTAATATTATTACAGGATAATTTTTAATGCGGAATTTGAACATTAACGTTAAATATAAACTATTGTTCTAAACAATAAAATCACTAACAAGGACGAATGAATAAACAGAACTGTAGTGTTAATACTTTTCGTTAGCAAAATAAATAGATATATTTAATATACAGCATAAATGATTACGAATGGAAATGAAACAAGTACTAACTTCTAGTAATTAAGTCTTCATAAATACAAAATACCGTTAGTAAGTATAATTACATTTATGAAATAAAATAAAATTTAATATAAACAAGGAGCAATAAAAATCTCAATACTTTTTTACTAGTTATTATATTTCTAGGCTGTTGAAAAAACTGACTGTTAAAAGTGAATAATAATTCAATCACAAAGTTGAACCACTGATGAGAGTTGAGCGAATTTCCAAAAATAAGTTTATATACGTTACGGTTTCGAGCAACTACTTGGGGAATTGGTCTACTCACGAAGGCGCTGAATAGCTGCCTTGGTGTACGAAATATATTAGAATTCGTTCCCACATCAGCTTCCAGCCCCGGCTTATGCGCTACTTTGTCCCGCTAGCGGCGGAAACACTCGCTTTGCGAGTTTGCACCTCGATCTTTCGCACTCGGATTATGAACTGCGTATAAACTGGCTTTTGAGGGTACTTTTATGATATTTTACGTTTTAATCGATTTTTGCGATCCAGACGGGCTATAAAATAGTATAAAAAACACAAAATGTGCAGAATAATTTCCTATATATATATATATATATATATATATTTACGTAAAACCTCAAAAACTTTAATTCTATTACAAAAATAACTCCAAAAATTTTATATCCGGTCAAAAAACTTACTTCCGATTGTTGGATTAGGGTGTTTCGTAAATAGGACGACAAACTTCTGCAGTGGGTTCCTTACATAAAAATAAATTAAAAGGTTTTTTTTTTTGTTTAATTATGTCTAGTTTTCAGATTTTTCTGTATTAGTGATTTATTTACGAACAATAAATACTACTCTGCACTGTTGCGTTTTTATTATTACTTCTTTAAATTCTGACATAAAAAAGTTGCTTCTGAAATACTCTTACTTGTTGTAAACAACTGCCAGGAAATTAAGTTTTCAGTTTTTTGTACATAACTCGATTACACTTTGACTTACAGACAAAATAGAATAATTGTATTTGCAGTTAAAAGAAGAAACTTGTTTGTCTTTTGTAAATTTTTTGTGGAATAAATGGTTTTCGAGATATTCAACAATACAAATTTTAAATGGCCACCATTTTGAAAATAATAAAGTAACAGTCTTTATGGTTTTTTGCACTTTTAAAACATTATTTAATAAGATGTGTTTCAAAATCTGAACTCAATATCCTATCTACTTCCATAGATATAATGTTTTTTTTTTAATTTTTTTTTTTGTAAAAAAAAATGGCGGATAGTTTGAAAACGAAGCGTTTTATGACACAGTTTATTGAAACTTTTTTAGTTATTTTTATGTAACCCACTCTAGAAGTTTGGCGTCCTATTTAAGAAACACCCTGTATATTGAACACGTGTTCTGTGGACTATGATCAGTGCTCATTGACTACTCCCGGACCTTAGGTCTCACCATAAGAGCCACTTCATATCTCATCTTTCGTATGGAAATTCACTAGTAAAATAAACTTATAAAACCTATTAAAACACGTAGGTATACATAAATATAAATAATATGCTTTCAATATTATGTTATCAAAACATCAAACAAAACAGCAAAACCCATAACAAAACTACTCAACAAACAAAACTCGAACGAAGTTAAAGTTGATTACAAATATTATACAATTAAAAGAACATAAAACAGAAGCTTAAAAAATATTGGTATTTTAAGACCCATGGAAATAATGGTAGTCTATATTTAGAAATATACTTGCTGGTGAATAATTAAATGTACGGTGCGTTTTAAAAAGAGTGTCAATTAGTGTTTTCCTTTTTTTTTTAAAGTTCACTTCTATTAAAGATTGTATTTAAACTAAATTTTTAAATAAAATACAAAATAATGCTAAAAAATGTACCAGGTAAAATTAACCCCTCGGTGTAAATTTTGAAACGTCAATGAAAACGACAAATGTTTTTAAATTTAAATACTTAAGTCCGATCCAGAAGATCATTATTTGTAAAAAACCATACCACTTCAGTTTTCTCTAAAATATGTGTTAAATGAATGATTTCAAATATTTCGATACCAACTGTTGTAGTTATTACCAAGTCTTGCCATTTCTGCTGGAATGATTCTTTTAATATGCCTTTTAAATAATTCGGATATTCGTTAGCTAAAACATTAAACTTGTTTGTGTTGGAAATATGCATACAGTATTTATTTTTAATTGTGTGTAATTAAATAATAAAAATTATTACATTTCCATTCTATTGGTGGGGAAATTATTTTACTATTTGTTAACGATTTATAATAATAACTTATAGATTTATTTGTAATGAAACTGAGACGAATAATACTGGTACTTTAAAATGTAAATAAAAATGAACATTCCAGCATTAATTGCTAGGAACGCGTTCTTTTACAGTAAATTAACGTGAGTTTTTTGATATCTTAATTAAAGTCCTTATTAACGATGTTCATATTTAAGTGGTGATGTTATAAGCCAACATGATTTTAATAGCTTTTCCCGATATAAATAATTAAAACTGCCATTTCTATGATGGTTAACTAGTTTTTCGTAGAGTTTAATGAAGTAAACTTTTCTTTCAATATGTTGGATAATAACTTAACAACCTGAATAAACTTAAGCACTTTGAAATGAACATTTTTTGTCTCTTGGAATTTTTTCTAAAAACTCTTCCTTTTCGAGATATTAGCAACTTTATGTCGATTTATGTCAACACGTTTAGGTCCGCCATTTTGTTTTGAGTGGTCCGATTTTTACTGTCTTTATGTCATTTTCCTAGTCTTAAATAGACCTTTAAAATGAGGTACCACATGACCATACTTCCCATTTAAAAATTTTGAGTTGCCCCCAAAATCAACCATTTTTAGGGGACACTCAAAATTTCCGATTGTTTCAAAAGATACTTTGGGCTAAGTTAGTATCGTTCCCCAAAGGATATTCGTTTGTTTTAACAAAGTGCCAAGTTTTTAGGTCTTCTCTACCTTTCTACACCATTCTAGAACGTTCCGGAACAGTCCCTTCGATGTTCCAGTACCGTCTGAGAACATTCTTCTATAACATTCTCGAACATTCTGGAAGCTTCTACAACATTCTCTCCAGCCTCGGGCATTTCGTCACTAGATTTCCCTGCTACACCGACTTCCCATAAAAATACTATTGGTGCGGTGCGTTCTTTTGAGGCGCTTATCTCCGAAACCAACCCCTGAAGTTAGAAACCGAAACTTTCAACATGGATGGGGGATGGAGGGGCTACTATACCATATAACTCCATGATGGCGGCGTTGGTAGGTTGCGAGTTAATAGTAGCACGCCATTGTTAAACCAATCTTACATTTATTTATATTATTTATTTGTCATCAACTGTAGTCTCTAGTTTTACTTTACCTTTTATGAAACTTCATGTTTCACTGGCCCAGGCAGCATCATCAGGCCAGCTATATAAGTACACTAAAACACTCATACCAGGTGTCTTAAAAATCCCACCCACTGCCTTTAACTTTTGTGTTTGTTAAAAAACAAATATCCTTTGAAGAACGATACTAACTTAGCCCAAAGTATCTTTTGAAGCATTTGGAAATTTTGAGTGCCCCCTAAAAATAGGATTTTAGGGATAACAAAATTTTTAATGGGAAGTATGGTCATGTGATACCTCGTTTTAAAGGTCTATTTAAGACTAGGAAAATGACATAAAGAAAATAAAAATCAGACCACCCAAAAAAAAATGTCGGCAATAAACGTGTTGAAATAAATCGACATAAAGTTGCTAATATCTCGAAAAGGAAGAGTTTTTAGAAAAAAATTCAAGAGACAAAATAATGTTTATTTCAAAGTGATTGACCTAAAATATTGCCTCCAAATCGATTTCGTAAATTTTAAGTTGACTCCTACATCTTGGAAACTTTTGTCAAAAATAAAATTTACGAAATCGATTTGAAAGCAATTTTTTGGTCAAGCACTTTGAAATAAACATTTTTTGTCTCTTGAATTTTTTTCTAAAAACTCTTCCTTCTCGGGATATCAGCAACTTTATGTCGATTTATTTCAACACGTTTAGGGCCGCCATTTTGTTTTGAGTGGTCCGATTTTTACTGTCTTTATGTCATTTTCCTAGTCTTAAATAGACCTTTAAAATGAGGTATCACATGACCATACTTCCCATTTGAAAATTTTGAGTTGCCCCCAAAATCCCCCATTTTTAGGGGACCCTCAAGATTTCCGATTGCTTCAAAAGATACTTTGGACTAAGTTAGTATCGTTCCCCAAAGGACATTTGTTTGTTTTAACAAACACAAAAGTTAAGGGGGAGGGTGGGACTTTTAAGACACCTGGTATTTACATATATATCTATATTATAGGGACTACAGTTGACAAAAAATAAATAATATATATGAAATATATGTAGTTCTAAGGCTATCAACAATTAACCTTACATTAATTATATCTATTGATTAAAATCTTTTTAATTATTATTGGTACATGCAAGTTTGTATTGCTTTTCTTATATTCTTCAAGCTATAGACATTAAGTAATATATATTAATGTTGGCTGTACTGTTTATCAGCATTGACATACTTTGGGCAGGGGAAATTAAACATATAAATTAATAGAAACTTCTATTATTATCAAATACATAATATTAAGGAAACACAGGCTCTACATTTGTTTTAAGTAGTCTTCTTTGCACGAAACACTTAAAGAAAAAATTAAAACAAATAAAAATAATAATACTAATACTCCACATGTTTTTGAACTAAGAAACAACGATCACCAAAAATCCCTGTTTTGTATAGTAAAAGCCCATTTTGTGACAAATGTCTGCTTAATCAAAAAAGGTTCTGCAATCAACTAAGTTCGTTATTATAGCCTATACAATAATTACTTTAAAAGAAAGATCTACCCAATAAAAAAAAGTAATTATTATATTAAAAAATTGGGTTGTGCATATGACCACACAATAGAAGTGAAAACTTTTATGCGAATTTTAAAGCGTGTAAAATGAATATTGATTGACTACTGGAAGTTATTAACATTTTATTTTCTGGTTTTATAAATAAAATAATTACATTTATTTTCAAATTTTTAGTTCGGTTTGATTTTAAAGCGTGTTTTTAGTTTTTAAACTATTATTTATTTTCTTATTTTTTAGTATGGGGACCATGATCAGTGCTCACTCACTACAACCAACAAAATTAATGAGCTCCCGAAGTTTCTGTATATCGTCGTGAATCACCCTGTATATAAAGTTTTTAATGACACCCGAAAACTTGTTCTGGGGACTATGATCAGTGCTCACTTACTACACAAAACAAAATTAATAATGCATTGTCATTGGTCCTTGATAAGTGTGCAAAGTTTCAAATCAATCTGACGTCTTGAAGGGGGTGAAAATCACGTCGGGTTCTGGGGACCATGATCAGTGCTCACTTACTAAACCCCAAAAAATAATTTTGCATTGTCATAGGTTCTTGTTCTTCATATAGAGTACTATATATGAACAAATATATATATATATATATTTGTTCTTGTTCTATACTATACTCAAATATATATATATATGTATAAGAGGGTATACATAATCAACACACCGGTCTAAGCGAAAATGTTGCGTTACGTGACGTGACGCGAAACGGCGATTTACCTCCCTACAAAAAATACCCAACGTCGCTATAGAAGTTTTTATAAATTATATATACTCACGTTCAATTGACAAATATTAATGCGAATAATAATAAATACGAAATTTAATTTTATGTACTGTAGTGATAATAACGAACATTTTATATCTCAAAAACTTTCATAGGCTTGTAAATAAATCTTATTACACAGTTTGAACTGTCTTGCCACAGTCGATTGTCAGATCCCAGTTTCTTCCGGTCTAAACAACTTTACTTCCTACATTAAAAACTTTATTGACAGACGTGACTTAACCTAAAATATTTTCGGTCATGCGGAGTAACGAAAGTGATTATTACAAAGCAGGAAGATTGTCAGTTAATGTTGATGTTTCCGACTCAATGATTTCGCTGGTTTTATCACAAGCAATTGCGAATGGTCTGACAATAAAGTGAACTTTTTTTATTATTTAACTAGGCGTGTATCAAGTGTTGAGCAACAATGCCGAACCACAATTGTCTGTAAAAAGACATCGTTGTATGAGATGAGTATTGATAATCTCAAAGTCTCTTTGCTTCATGTGCTACAGCCCCGTAGTTAAATCATGAGGCTGTAGACAATTTGTGCTCGTGAAGAGGCTTTTAAAATTCTTTATGAAACGTGTTTTTCAATCATCCTGAAATACTACCGATTTTCTTTTGTATTTCGAGTTAAATTTTGATAGGTTGTTTTGTTTCACTTTGAACCTACATATAAAATATATTTCAAAAGTATTAAAATTGTCTTGCAATGGGCTACCTACTTGCTTTGCTAGGGAAATAATAAACGCCAATTTCTTTTGTTATACAGAATGGAAAATAACGGTAAATAGATGCACTGTATCTTTTACCGAGGGACTGAATGGAGCAAACGAATGGAAATATTAAATGTTTGCGTTAGAGGAATGGATAAGTCGCCGAAATAAACAATATAATCTTCTGGCTGGTAGCAATACTACGTTTCATGTCATTTATAAATTTTTGAATTTAAATAACTTTTTGTATCTAGATAAAGATGTTTGGATATTACGTAATCTTATCTTCTAAAGCGAGAGATAATTATCTGTCTGCTAAATGGATCTGGAATCTCCGTCTAAGGATTTTTGATTTTTTGATTTTATATGGGGCTTTTGGCCAAGAGAAATCGATTGGAAATGGTCACCAGTCTGGGAAAATTCGTTTTCTACGTCTTTTTATTAAATTAAAAAGTGAAATTTGTCCATTTTAAACAATACAAAGCACAGCTGATGCAAATGTTTTCAATGTCATTACAATAATCATCTGTTTTCTTTTAAACGAAGCACAGCTGATGCAAATGTTTTCAATGCCATTACAATAATCATCTGTTTTCTTTTAAACTGTATTTTATTAGAGGTAAGCATAATGTTGTATCTATAGTTACCATGGCAACGAATACTTCTGCTAAATAAACATACCCTTTATTTAGTTGTTTAATGTTATAGGCCTAACCTCAAAACTCAATAATCCAATATTTATTATTGAAATCATAACCCTGCTTATAATCGAGCTTTAGCTCGGTCTCCTGGTACTGTAATGAAATGTAAAACAGAGCTACTGTATTTTAACTGCAGGCATTGGATGGAGGGAGGGGGGGAATTACATATGTTCGTTGTGCAATTTGGAAACAGTACTGTCTAAGAAGATATTTTCCATTTTTAAAGATTTGTCCAATCTTGAGAACAATTGGAAAGCAATGTTTTGGGGATTTGGTGTTGTGTTGTTACATCAACATCTTAACGGGGAAAATTGGAAATATCCCCAATACGGTACGTGCAACAGACTGGACAATATAGATGGGAATTAATCCGTGAATTCAACTACTAATGTTGCGAATATTTATTTATTTTCATGTCTTTGCTCCTCCCCCCTACAATTATTTGTTAATATTTGTATGGCTGTTGGAAATATGTAATTAGATGTCATTAATTAATTGTTAGTTATCATCGGCTACGAAAAGAAAATACTTAATTGTATTTTGCGAGTGCGTTGTGTGAGGGTGTGTGTGCGTGTCTGAGTATGTAATTATGTATGGGTATCGTGCCTTATTATATTTAAATAATTACATATTATCGTTATTCTAAAATATTTTGCATGTAACCCATAATATAGCTAGAAATGTTAAAGTAAGGCGATCTATAGTCTACCAACCAACAAAAGGTAAAAAAAAAAAACACTGTCTCCATTATTGCATAAAGTTTTTATTTTTTTGGTAAAACGTTGTTGGTTTGTCATCAAATAATATGAAAAAAATTAAGAATAAATAAATTTTATTGTTGCTTACTAAATAAAGGGCAACCTATAAATGGGATGCTATGCAAAATGGCTACAACATTAATGTCTTTTTCTTAGCTTGTTATATTATGCTAGGCCTATGTTCTATAAATGTACCAAGTGAATTAGTCCTAGGGCCCAGGCCTTTAAAATTTTATGATTACCTAACTCTTGAGACTTCGTATATCTCTTATTTAAGTCGAGTCGGACAACATTTTTATTTGCAACAATTCTCGGTAGCGGGCCGTTTTCCTTTGAGAACCCGGCAAAGTCATTGATTTGATGCGGTAAAAAAATTTATAACCTAAACAATAATCTTTCTTTTAATCGAAAGTTTGTTTTATGTGGAAAACGAAAAACATTTTGTCGGACAAATATGATTTTTCATTTCTGCGCGTCCGACACCCCGAACACGGCAAAGTTATGGCGTAAAAAAATTTAGTACCTAACTGCTGATTTTTTCAGAATCGTTTATAAAATATATATATACTAGGGGAGACCCCTGCGTGCTCCGCACGCCAACCCCCAATGGAACCTTCTAAAAACAAATGTTATGTTTTATTTATAATAAAGTTATATGATTAATAATAATAACCTCAAAATTAAGATAATAAATAATGATAAATGTTCAAATCAAATTATTTCTTATATTTAATAACAGCAGTTATAATAATGGTTAAAAGAATCAGCAAGGCTCAGGTCTACACTTCAAAACCCTAACCTAAAATCTAGAAATACAAAAATAATTGCTTCAAATTTTGAAATCAGCTGTTAATGGAAATATTGAAACAGACAGCTATATATTATATGTTTTTTTATTCAATTTATTGTTATGGTAATAAATGTAAATACATATGTTGGTTTATCATTCTAGGCCTAACCTAAGACATTTTTCCGACTAAATTTACAAATATTGAAATAAAAAAAGGTTTTTATCGAAATGAATTATAGCCTATGTTACTCAGGTAAAGTGTAGCTTTTTACCAGTAAAACTATTTTTTCAATCGGTTCAGTAGTGCCAGAGATTACCCCCTACACATACAAACAAACAAACAAACTTTACCTCTTTATGATATTAGTATAAATGTATGAAGAGTTAATAGGACAGCCATATAACCTTCCAAAAATCACAGTCATAAGGTTTCTCTATGTGTGTGTCAACGTGTATCTTTTATAGGTGAATAAGTAGCAGATTTTATTTAAAAATATAATTTACTTTAACTGTCATATTATTTTACAGAACAGCTGTTTTATGTTTTTAATTTATTTATTTAATACCAAATGTTTTAATGTAAACTGCAGAACAGCTGTTGTATGTTTTTAAATTCTCATGTATTTCTTATTGGGATTTTTCGTTTTTCGGGGATCTCAAAACCCCCTTAGTTTTTAATTTTAGAAAAAAATTATATTTTTCCCTCGTTCCTTGAATCGATACCTTTAATTTGACACCTATCCCATCATCCTCCGATCTACCAAATTCCCACAATTTTGAATCTAAAATTTTGCTTACAGAATTATATATAAGGATAACTAAGTGGTAACCTTGTCCGACAAAATTGTCGGGGCATACTTGTTGTCGGACGCCTTAAAGTTAAGGGTTTTATGCAACCCTTATATTTATGACCTAATATAAAATTTTTATTTTATATTTTTTGTAATAATATTTCAAACACATTGAACCATCTGTCCGACAATAATATTGGAGATTTGCGAAAAAATACGAAAAACATACTAATTTAGAATATATTAAAAGTAGCATACATTAAGTAGTTCTGCATATCAAAAATGCAATATTATATGGATATTTGAAAACAAATTATTATGTAGAAACTGCAAAATTTATTTATATATAATGAATAAATATTTAGTAATTATTATACAGTATTTACAAATTAATTTAATAGCGTTACATTAATGTAAGCTTATAATTATCAAGTACAATATTAAACAAATAAAACAGCACTGTGGCGACAAAATCACACTGATTTAAATAAAAACCCCGAACCACAAAACAAGGAACAAAAACAATAACTAAACAACTAAATTGTAAGTTATGTTTAATACGTTACCCTTATGTACATTTCGATGACATGGTCATCATCCTCAGAGGGTTTTAACACTACAATTTAGTTGTTTAGTTATTGTTTTTGTTCCTTGTTTTGTGGTTCGGGGTTTTTATTTAAATAAGTACAATATTGTTATAAACACATTGTAAACATTTATAAAAGGGTGTTATAGCTGTCTACTTCGTTATTAAATTAAAGAATATAAACTCAATATTCTTAATATTAAGCACCATTTAATGTTTATAAAATCAAACTTGCAATCCATTCAAATCGTATGCCAAAGTTACCTTGCACATACCATAGGCCAGGTATATTATGTGTCTTTGTACTTTGTTCCAAAAACATCTCCTCTCTCAATATTTGAAAGCGTTTTAGTATGCTTGTAAAATTCCGTTATTAGCGAATTTCCATAGGAAAAATGAGCTATTGCAGTGACCCTTACGTAAGAGTTAAGGTCGGGAGTAGCAAATGAGCACCGATCATGGTCCCCAGAACACGTTTTGGGGTGTCATTAAAATTCATATATGTATATTATGTATATATGTGTTCGCCCTCTAGCGGCCGCACTTTAAGTCCGATTTGGCCAAAATTTGGTACTCATGTTGGTTGTGTACATCGCTCGGACGAGTTCGTTAGTCAAAAAAATTCAACAACCGGAAGCACGTTTTTTAACCGGAAGTAACTATTTTTTTTAGATTTTCCATTTTTTAGACGAGAATGAATTTTTTAGACAGGTTTCTAAAGATATAAACTTAGAATATTATTTTGCACATTTTGGTTTTTTACGCGATCTTATAGCTCGCTTAAGTTACATCAAAACGTAAAATACCATAAAAGTACTCGGTTCAAAGCCACATGGTGGATTTTATCTTCTCATCCGAGGCCAACGGACTAGTTTTTATGCTGCGAGTGTAACGAAGGAGCGCGTGAGTAGAAGCTGGAGGCTTAGTAGCAATCAAATTCTACTAATATATTTCGTACACACAAGCAGCTATTCAGCACCGTTGTGAGTAGACCTATTTCCCATATTGTTGGTTGAGACCCTAAAACATAGGCCTATAAACTTAATTTTGGAAATTTGCTCAACTCACGTCAGCGGTTCATCTGCTGGTCGTATTATTTTGTTACTTTTCTATTCGAATTTCCAATTAAAAGAATACAGCTCGTGGTTTAACCTCCGAAAATTAGTAGTTTATCAAAGTTAGCTTTTCAAGCATCAGGTTTGTGCTCTAAAAATTTAGCAAAATAGATTGTTTTTTGTGTCGTTATTTTAATGATTCCAATTTAGGCAAAAAAATATACATCTTTATTGATTTTTATGGTTGATTGAACATTGCAATGATGTACGCATATAAGAGGATGGTGCGATAAAACATTTTTAGAGTTTTTTCTCCTAAGATAAAAGTTTAGTTTTTTTATTTTAGTAGTATACGAAGATCGTGATGTAGAGTTTTTAATAAAATAAAAAATATTCCACAAGAATAAAAATTTTCAGCAGAAAATTACTTACAAACTTTTTATAATTTTGAAGAACTATTTATTTAACGTAGATGACAAATTTCGCAAACGGGTTTGTTATGCCCTTCTAAATGTTATAAATAACATTTTAATCAATTTTCAGCTTTAGCACTATATAACTAACTGAGAAAAATGAGTTTGAATTGAACTGCGCCTCCCGTTTACAATTTATAGATTTATTTTAAAATTTCACTTTTTTTGTCGGACTAACTATTTGCCCCAATTTTTTTGTCGGACAATCGAATCACTGATCACAAAATAAGACACTTCACATACCCTATTTTGTCCGACAAAAGGTCATAAATATAAGGGTTGCATGAAACCCTTAACTTTAAGGCGTCTGACAACAAGTATGCCCCGACAGTTTTGTCGGACAAGGTTACCACTTAGTTATATATATATTTTATAAACAATTCTGAAAAAATCAGCAGTTAGGTACTAAATTTTTTGACGCCATAACTTTGCCATGTTCGGGGTGTCGGACGCGCAGAAATGACCAAATCATATTTGTCCGACAAAATGTTTTTCGCTTTTTACATAAAACAAACTTTCGATTAAAAGGAAGATTATTGTTTAAGTTATAAATTTTTTTTACCGCATCAAATACATGACTTTGCCGGGTTCTCAAAGGAAAACGCCCCGCTACCGAGAATTGTTGCAAATAAAAATGTTGTCCGACTCGACTTAAATAAGAGATATACGAAGTCTCAAGAGTTAGGTAATCATAAAATTTTAAAGGCCTGGACCCTAGGACTAAATGGATATAGGAAATGGTTTATAAGGTTGTAAAATAAAACCATGTAAGATATTTTGAAGTATATTTACTTGTTAACAAATAGTTGTACACAAAAATTCGGAATTTCACAAGATCTCACAAGGAATTTCGGACATCTTGAAGCAGAGTTGAGTTACTTTTTCCTTGACTCGATGGTTTGCCATATTTCTTCAAAAGCGTCAAACATGACATTTTTGCATAACCTGACATAAACAATCTACCAAAAACCACAAGTAGTTAATATTTTTAAAATTTAGAGCAACATTGTTTTGTGAAGCATACAAGTTGCTTTGCTGAACTATGAAATTAACTATTTCATCTGAAAAAAGTAGTGAACAAAAATCTAAGGGAGTTTGGCATTCCATCGCCTCATAGAAGCATGGAGGCAGCTCATTTGTTTTCCATTGATCGATGTGCGCCTGCTTTAGCTCGGCAATTAATTGTTTTGCCGTTTTTTTTATTTTTTGTGTGGTGTGTCTTTTTTCGTTTATTTGGCGGCTGTGCATCTTCATCATCTGAATCGTTAATAGAAACCGGCTTATTTGTATTAATTTTTTGTACAAGAACGATTTCGTCCTGTCTTAGTATTCAAACTAGTACTTTGAATGTAAGTTGACGTACTTGGGCTGTGGTTGTGGTTTCTCCAAACCTGTGTTGTAGTCATCCCTGCAGGCTGTCTGGACATCACAGAGGCTCCCCAGCATGTGTTTCGTCAAGATGGTTGAGGTCTCCTTCATGCTCGTCAGCTGACTCGTCGCTATCCAC
>JAGFPH010003253.1:72718-107164 GCA_018207615.1 Philaenus spumarius | reverse complement strand
CAACTCCATCGTTAGGTGGGGAAGGACGTATATGTGGTGCTCTAACTCATTGACATAGGTCTCTAATTCTGATAGAACATCAGAAACTGACTCCCTGAAAACAGAATTCAGTTGTAGTGACTAAATAGTAGTTCTAGAAATACGTTTGAGAGGTTACAACATAAAGAAAATTATTGGAAAAACATCACGTCACACATACACATTAATGTAAAATAGAGTACTTGTCTATTAGGCAACCCCACCCCCACTAATGTCAAAAACACCGAAACATAATTTTGCGATTGCTCATGAGTCCTGTCATCTTTCCCGTGTCAATAAAAACTGTAATAATTCCACACAAAAAGTATAGCCTATGTGGACAATAGGCTATTCAAAAGTTAGAATCAACATTTAAAAAATTGTATGCAATAGAATAAAGGAAAGTCAAAATTCTACTCCAAATTGCAACATATGAGTTCTACTGAAGTCCTTATATCCTTAAGTCCTTATAAGTGCATGGTGTCCTTTATATGGGACGCTTATAAATAATAATAATAATAATAATATTTATTTCTTCACCAAAAAAATACAAAATAATAATAATATTGAATGCAATAATAATACAATAAAAATACAATACAGGTAAATTAACACATACTACACCTAACTTGATAAAAGAACAAAACAATGATTTTCTTTAAATTCAGATTAAATTTATGTGAAGAATAGGTAATCCTTAGGCACATGTGCCTGAGTAGGATTTACCATCATAATTCTTTAATCTTATTACTATAGGAAAAGGAAAGAAAAAGATCAGCCATAGTGCCATAATCATTCAAAATATATACAAATGCTAAGGATGCCTTGATAATAAAACTAACCTAAAACAAAAATTGGATAAAGAACAGAATTTTACACTTACAACACACAAACTTATATACACCACCCAATCTACACTCATACATACATAACACATATATTTCAGAACAACATCAACTGGTTCCCACTGCCTCACCTCAAAACTAATTCAATATTTTCCACTGAATTCAGCCATAATTTAACAGATTTAGAAAACTGGGATATATTGTTTCTCTTTTGTACATCTACTGGTAACATGTTAAATATTTTCTCCCCCTTATACAAATATGAATTTTTAACTGCTGTTAATTTAGTTTTTAACAGTAGAAATACTATTTTCCTCCTTCCACAGTTTCGCCTAGAAACACTTTTCCTGTAAAACTCTACTAATACTTTAAAAACATACAAATACCTCAACGGCAGTATCCCCTTTGCTCTAAAGAGTGGCAGAGAAGAATCAGTTCTAGACCTAAATAACATAACTCTTATTATATGTTTTTGAGCACTAATAAAATAAATATATGAACACAACATCTGAATATGCGAATAAAACTATCAAAATAGAATATAATATAGCTCCGCATATTGGGAGTATCTTCAATACACAATGCATTGCGTGATTCACACGCCATTCCGCATATTGGGAGTATCTTCAATACACAGAGCATTGCGTGCTTCGCACGCCATTCAGCATATTGAGGGTATCTTCAACACACAAGGCATTGCGTGCTTCGCACGCCAACCTCACGGTAGAATCCACCACATGCCTTTGAACCGGGTACTTCTATGTGATCGATTTTGGGGGAACCAAGCGAGCTAAAAGGTCGCGTAAAAAAACAAAATGTGCAGAATAACATCGTAAATTTATATTTGTAGAAAAAATTCAAAAGCAAATTCATTCCCGTAGGAAAAATCCCAAAACATAATTACTTCCTGTCAAAAAACGTGTTTCCGATTGTTGGATTTTTTTGGCTAACGATCTCGTCCCAGCGACGTAGACACCCAACATGTGTACCAAATTTGAACCAAATCGGACTTAAAATGCGGCCGATAGAGTGCGAACACATATATACATATATATGATTTTTAATGACACCCCAAAACGTGTTCTAGGAACCATGATCGGTGCTCATTTGCTACTCCCGACCTTGGGTCTTACCATAAGGGCTACTGCAATAGCTCACTTTTCTATGGAAATTCGCTAATAACACAGACGATTTGGATCATAAGGTAAACACAATTTCAGGTTAGGTCAGCACACGTTTCTTGAAAGCGTTTAGATTTATTATCATATCATCCAAATTGGCAAATTTATAATCAGGTAAATATTCTTCACAACAAACTGTGAGTTTTTTTTATGTCAGGTAATAGCAAACACAAACAATGAAAAATACTTACTACATCATAATTCAAACACCTATCTCTATTAAAATTATGCCAACTTTATTTGTTTATTAATTTAAGATACCGTACTGCTTTACCGTTTTACATTTTGGTCAGATTTTATAACTAGAAAGTTGCCTCTCTTCTGTATAAAAATAAAAAATATCTATCCTAATCAACCGTGATTCCGGTGAAAATATCACAGTACGGTTCAATAATCTGTTTGCATTTGTTTTGTCGAGCACCGCTGAGGTTGGTAAGCGAAGCGGTAGTAGGCTGTACATATTGATTCCTATTCACATTAATAAATCAGCATCTAAGCAATTCAGTGTTTTTAATAAAATCTTAACACATTGCGTACTTAATACGAAGTAATTCATACAAGCATACGTCATTGTTTACAGTGCCTTATCGATCTCACGTGTCGATTATTTACTCAGCATTCACTTTTCCGTTTACTGTAAAGGTTTGTTTCCAGGTGTGTTAGTTAAGTGACAGATAGCTTTAATATATTCATAGTTTTATCAGTGATAGTGATGTTGAGGGAAGGATTTCTGAAGAAGGTGTTAAAGGGTCACACGATTTGACACCATGTCGTGAGAAGAGTCGGACAGTACGAGAGCAGTTCAGTTGCTTCATCAGATCGAGTCGGTTCTCTTACTCATACTTGTTTAGCCTACATGATGACTTGCGATAAATCGGGTCGAACAATAGTCCGACGTAGTGCATGCTTACTTTATGGGTAGCATTGTTTACACGTTATGTAATTTTATAATCGTTACGGATTTGTGCGATATAATATTATCTAATAAGAAATAAGACTAGATTTCAAAGCTGACCCATAATATTACCAGACTAGTAAGCCCCCGTGAAAAATCACATGCTGGTTAATTAGATACACATCACGTACGTCATTTAAAAAACAAACTATTAAGAACAGGAATCTAGGCCTACATAACTATGCTGACGGAGATTTTTAACTCGGTAAATGTTTACAATAATAAGGATTATAAAACGGTAGGCCTATTTGTTAAACATTTTTATTTACATAGTCTACTTTTTTATATATTCAAAGAAAGATAAAAATACTATCTTTTAATTGCTTTTTATTTCGTACTAGCTAACTCGTGCTGCGAAGCATTCGCATTCTAACTGTCTTTTATTAATTTAAATCCATGTTAAAGAGAAATAATTTTGTTATTGTTATTATATATTTTTAAACAATTTACCAACTTGGAGAAGGTAAACAACAACAAATAAGTGTATCCGCAATGCTGTTTATAACCACGCTTACAATTAATTAAAAATAGCAATGTAGTGGCGTAACGGCAGCTCTACAGCTGGGTATTGTTATCATCAGTGTTGCCAACGCCAGGAAAATATCCCTACAACTTACTTGATCTTACATTACTGTTACTTTCGGTTTCTTTATTTCTTGTTTTCTAGTCCTTTTCTTATAATTGTATTTTGTATATTTTTCCTGTGTAGCGGTTAAGGAAAGCTTTAAAATGATGCCTCATTCATGTAATTTGATGATGTATTAAGGAAGTACCGACAAAAAATGGCCTTGAGAAATGATATATGTGATACTTTTTTAAAAAACGAACATGTATTCAATTCCGGAGCAAACATTTAACATTATATACTTGTCTTCTCTACAGTACGTTGGCCGACTCTTCAATCCAATTTTGAATGAGTATAATGATTATAAAATAAAAACTATTTCGGATCGTTAAAATCATTTCCAATATTCAACTCGTAACATTTTATATTTTCCTATACAAATTGAATCCGTCATTTCCAACTTATATAACAGAAATACAATTAAACAGTGAAAGGACTGCGGACTGCCCGTGTGCTAAACAGTAGACAACCTAACTAATTAAAAGTCTACTTTGAGCCACGATTTTCGGAATAACTTGTTCAACTGGGCGTGAACTGACTCCACGTGCGTGTCGGTAGTTGTTGGTCATTACGTCGTAGTAGAAGCTACCTACTGTCCTTCTGCCTTCCCTTGATGAATGGGTTAGCAACTTCCCCAATATCTTGACATGTGTTAAACTGCCTGCAGTGGGCGGAGTCGAGGAACGAACCTATTTCACGAGATTGTTAATTATTTACGTTACGGATTTCTCTTTTCCGAACACAAATTCTGGAATGTTAATTTGGAAATTTATGTTCTGAATTGATAGCTGCGAATTGCGCGCAGAATAAAATGTGTGATTTTTTATTACCCTAGCATCGTAGATTTAATGTTTATGGAAGAATATGTTTTATTACGAAACTCAAATACACGTAAGGAGAAAGTTTTATAATGTGTAATGCTATTCAAGAGTAAATTCCATTCTTCATTTCCAATGTTTACGCAATTGAATATTCTTCCCCTGGAACATCTTTTTGCATACAAAGTTATGAAAGTTTATTTTATAAGGAGTGGTAATATAAATACTGATACAATATATTATTCAACCAGAAGTAGGTCTGCACTGCAATTAAAACGTCCAAAAGTAAACCGCTCCTGTTTTCAAAGATCCTTCTTATTTTGTAGGCCCAAAAGTTTTTAATTTGCTTCCAATCCGCTTGAGAGCAGAACAAATTATTCGTAACTTTTTCAACTTCTGTGAAAAGTTGGCTGATGAAACTCGAATTAATTGAAGACTTAATCTGTGTAACTAAGTAGTTTTTAAGTTATTCGTGTTTGTACAGTGCTGTGGTGTCCTATTTGTTGTATTTATGTTCTTGTCAGTGACCAGATGACTTTTAATTTATTGTAATTATTTGTATAGTTATATTTTATTTAGTTGTGTTTATAATTATTAGTACCAGTGCTTTGTTGCTGGTTTTCTTTCTCTGCCTATATATGTTTGTATTGTTTGTCCTCTTGCCTCAGCAAGCCGCACATAGCAGTTAAAATGTATGTGTTAAAAGGTAGACCAAACTAAAATTTGTATTTTCTTCTCTCTCTAATTATTATAAAAATTTTTGTTTATTAGTTTATCAAATGCACTAACCATCGGTTACAGGAACAGATGGTTGGGTATTTCCTAGACATTAGTATATTGTTTAATTGCATATAAAAAAGAATCAATAAAAAATATTATTATTATTAAAACAAATTAATGTTTATGCTTACAGATTTCCGAGTAAAAAAGAAAATCAACAGGATCAAGTATTCAATAGAAATATTTTATCATATTTTAAAATATATCTTAATCCGTCTAAAATGTACCGAATTGAATTTTTTCTCAAAAAAAAACCTCCTTCCATAAAAGTTGTACAGAATTTATTGGTTTCTTAAAAAACAGTCTACCACAAAAGTTGTACGGAGTTTATTGGTTTCTCAAAAAAAAAAAAAAACTGACTAACGCAAAATTTGTACCCAATGTATTTTCCCCTCAAGCAATTAACAGAATTTATTGTTTTCTCAAAAAATATCCTTCCACACACAGTTGAACAGTACTTATACTCAAAAAACCTCCTTCCATAAAAGTTGTACAGAAATTATTGTTTTCTCAAAAACCCGACTCCCTCAATAGTTAGACAGAATTTATTGTTTCTAAAAATACCCGCTTTACACAAAAGTTATACAAATATTGATTATCTCTCTCTATATCTAAAAAAAAAATAATAGTAATAAATTAGTTTAATTACGTTTCTTTAGTTTGTTTTTGAAGTTATACTTCTTTGCTCCCGTTGTAATCGGGATGGGATGTGTCGGTCGAGAAACCGCGTCACGCGTTAGGAGTAAAATCCGGAAAGTGCCTTTTTATACCTTTCCTCTACAAGAGATACCTCAAGAGTCTCGGTGGGTCAGTGGTTAAAGCACTCGACTTCCACGCTAGAATCCCTGGTTCGATCCCCCCGGCTGGGAAATTTGTTTTTTTTTTTCAAAAATTATAGGAAAGTATACGAATATACGAATGGCCAAAGAAGTATAACGTCCACCGTCTGGTCCAAGGCAGACCCAAATTTTATTTTTGGTGTTAGTTATTTGGTGTTGTGTTCATTCATGACGCAAAATTATTTCACTTGAAGTTATCTTATATTCGATCAATTCATATTAATTTATTTTAAATTAATAGAACTTGTCTTCGTTGATGAAGAGACTTAATTACTAAGTTTCGTAAAACATATTTAATTTCTGATGTCTCAGAGACCATGGAAAGTTCACATAATCATTTTGTGTAACCAAAATGTAACGTCTTTCTAGAACATTCATCAAAATAGACACGTTTATCAGATTTTATAGAAATTTATTTAGATCCAAATTATAATCAATTGAGATTGGACAGCAATTCAACAATATAATTGCAGGCAGTTAGTTGTTTTCCATCAAAGAAAAATATGTGAATATAATTCTTTGCTGAAATACATAGGCGCTAATTACTTACTATCATAAGTTTTGACTGAAAAGTTTTTAATTAAAACTCTTTACGTTATTTTAACCAATACTCAAAATTAAACAAATTTCTTTGAACCATATTCTGTTTGCAAATAAATATACTCAAACATTTTTAAAACCATCTGGCCAAAAACAATAATGGCATTATTTAACACCACAGAAGAACGCGTACGAACAACATTGTAATGTATTACGTATTGTAGCCCTAACATATTGAGGCAAATTTCTTCGCCAGAAACACTCACAAAACTAACGTTCGTTAAGGCTATCACAGATTTATCTAGAAGATAACAATATTTATACAACACTGTCTAGAAATTTATTCAGAGCAAAACGACTGTTCTAAAAGCTATTCCTGTTTCGCTATTGATGTTTGATGTTTGGATAGGTAATTAAATCCATTTCGCTCTAAACGTCCAAGTGACCCTATTTACTAGCATCAACGATCGCAAATCCGTCGTAAATTAAAGATTGTATCTTTACACCTATCTAGTCGTATCAACTTTGCCCTGTCACATCTCGTTGCATTAAATGCATTCTGTCTACCATCCTGTCGTATTAACTACAAGCCCGTCGTATTGGATATTTATTCGCAAACACTTCATGCTTTATATTTAATTTCTTCTTTCAAACTGTTCTCCTCCTATTTCAATCGGACTATCGTCAATTAACTCCACCATAAATGTATTTATTTTAAAGTTAGAGCGTACCCTCTCCCCGTCTACCTATGGTTTGTTAGAGCCGCCCATGTCAGCTGTACTAAATGTGTTCACACTGCTTTCGTTTCGATAATTATCTGCCACAGATGGTGGTATGTTCATTAGCGAATTTCAATAGGAAAAATGAGCTATTGCAGTGGCCCTTATGGTGAGACCTAAGGTCGGGAGTAGCAAATGAGCACCGATCATGGTCCCCAGAACACGTTTTGGGGTGTCATTAAAATTCATATATATATAAAGCAGTGAAACCGGTTGGAAAAAAGAACCAGTGTGTATGAGACGACGTAAGTAACATATTTATAAATATATGTATTTATATATATGTCTATATGTGTTCGCACTCTAGCGGCCTCATTTTAAGTCCGATTTGGTTCAAATTTGGTGCACGTGTTGGTTGTCTCCGTCGCTCAGACAAGTTCGTTAGCCAAAAAAATCCAACAACCGGAAGCACGTTTTTTGACCGGAAGTAACTATGTTTTGAGATTTTTACTGCGATAATGAAATGGTTTTAGAGTTTTTTCTAAAAATATAAATTTAGGATGTTATACTGCACATTTTGTTTTTTTACGCGACCTTTTAGCTCGCTTGGTTCCCCAAAAATCGACCAAAACGTAAAATACCATAAAAGTACACGGTTCAAAGCCAAGTGGTGAAAACTCGAGAGGCCACTAGGCGCAAACAAATTCTACTAATATATTGCGTACACACAGACAGCTGTTCAACGCCTTCGTGACAAGACCTATTTCCCAAATTGTTGGTTAAAACCCTAAAACATAGGCATATAAACTTGATTTTGGAAATTTGATCAACTCACGTCAGCGGTCGAGCTGCGTGGTCGAATTATTTATATATGAATTAAATCTGAATGTATATATTTTAGTGTTAATTAATTTTGCAAACACATAATTAAGTTTGTTTATAATCCACCTTATATTATTATAAAACAATTAATTAAACACAACCGTTGCGTTTAATCGACAATTTAATTATGTAATTATAACTTTAGTATTCTTAACAAAAATTGGTAGTTAACGGATGAATATGTTGTGTGGTATGAAATGTACATCGGGTAATAATAAATGTTACATTAGCGTCGAAAGCTAAATGAGACCAGAATGTATACATTTTACATAGAAATTTCCTGTCTAGAGAAAAGGTAAGGATGGATTTATTTTTACAACTTAATGCAGGAGAAATTAATCAATATGGGAAAAAGTTTGTATTGTGAATTATTGTAATCTTACATTTCTACAGTTAGGACCTTCGACACAAGTTATGCAAGTTTGAACCGAGTGTATGGAATTCGGGTCTCAATCGCTACGCTACTCGTCTTCTTCTTCTTCAGTATAGCTGAGAGAAACTGAATAAAATAAACTACGAAAATATTATGGATTCTTATATTTCTTTAGTACTATAGTCATCGTTGGACGCTTAACAGTTGCGTATAATCTTAATGGTATAGTTTTTAGACAAATACAGGGTGTCCCTAAAAACCGTAGCGGGCTATATAGGATCGCATTGTATTCATTGAAATAAATAAAAAATGTTCCATATTTTTTTTTTAATTCGGCTTGGTTTAGTCGCAATCCGCCATTTTGTTTTTTTTTTACAAAAACTCACTGTAACTCCATAAATAGATGAGATATCGAGTTCAAATTTGGAATAAGTATTTCGCATGTTATGATTTACAAGTGTACCAAACACAAAGAATTTATTTTCAAAACTGTATATCTAGCAGAAAGCAAATTCAAAAAGTTAAATCAGTTTAGTGAGAAATTTATTTATAGTTTACATTTATTTTATAAGTGCACGACATTTGATTTATTTTTATTTTCGAAAATTATCTAATCATAAAAATAACTGTTGATTATTGTAAGTAGGATTTTCAACTTGTTATATTTTTATTGCGAGATACTTTGTCATTGACCTTTTTTTTTCTTTTCTTTTGTAAATACATAATGCACAAAATTCTTTCAATGTTCACATCTGAGACACCTCCAACGACGTAGCAAATGTTTTCAGTGTTGTTCCAATATGTTCTACAACCAACTATATGAGACTAACATTAGAGCCAAATGTGTTACGAAGTAAATGAATATGTTACCCAGATCCCCTCATAAGATAAACGACAGCAGCCATTTCTAAAACACAAAATAATCCCTCTAGTTGGAACGTTTATTTTTATGAAGTCAGTTTTCTGCATGCTATTAACGAAATCCTTTAAATACCAGAAAATTCGCAAATTATTAGCACCATATAAGTTTATAAATTAAATATTTATGGATTTAAAACATCTCAGTTTGAACAACACGATGTCCATGAAAGGTCTTCTACGGGCAACAACGGCTCTCTACTAATTACTTTCAGAACCGAATCCAATTAAGCCCCGCTACCTACCAGGAGCTGTTATCATAAATAAACTCATAACTCTGGTACCATATACAGTCATATGAAAAATTAAGTGTCGGTTATACATTGTCGTAAAACACTCTACTGTCAGAGATGCGTGCGCATCGTTGTGTTTTGCGCGCATGCGTAAAATTGGCGAAACACGAAAAACTGTACGTAAATAAGCCAGCATGGAGGGCCAACCGCGATTTCCGCCATTTTGTTTGATTTGCATTTGACGTCTACGAGTACATTCTACCTTAAATATTTTCTACGAACAATATTTTTTCATCATACCAAAGCAATAAACCATTGTTTTCAGTACTTTCAGCTGTGGTTGAAACCAATCGATTCCCGATAGGCCGGGTAAACAGTCCGGGTAAAACTGTAAAAAGGACTAGGCCGGGAAAGAAGGTTCCACGATTTGTCACCACGAGCGCTGCTATTCTACTTACCGTATTCCATTATACAATGTTTAAACAGCTGACTGTTTCTAGCAACATAAACAAATTGAACAATATCAAACCTTTGATGTTGTTAGTTTATTAGCCTATAGACTATTGTAAAAGTGTAAACGTACTTATAATGGCTGATTCAAATATTAATATTCTTGAATCAATGATGAAAAGAGCACCTGAATTCTAAACGGATTCCCAAAATGTGTTTAACAGTTTTTGTCATTCTGAAAACGTCCGGGTTTTACAAAATAAACTCCCAAATAAGGGGATTAACGTATCGAATAACTTTTGATTGTTTAAACAAGTTACTTTTGTTTGTACTTAATAGCTGGAAACAGTTCAAATATACCAACAAATAACAAATTAAGAGGGGGTGGTGGATCAAGTTTATTTTTAGCCACCCTGTGTATAAAAGGTGTTATGATGAAAAGTACTATTCATAACTCTTCCGAAAGTGCTATACCGGTGCTTGATCGAATTCAAGTACTCGGCTTCGCCTCATACTCGAAACTCGATCGTGCACCGGTAACGGCCACTTTCCGGACTTGTGACGAAATATACTATACCTAGACGCAAATAGTCGAAATGTAATTTTTTTTCATGTGTCCAGTTTTAGGACTCTTTTTCATCATAGCCTGTTTCCGGATCTTAGAACATTAAGCCCCTTCGATTTTCGAGAACCGTCTGGAACAATCTAGAACATTCTCCAATGAACATCCTTGAATAATTGGGAACATTCTGGAAGCTTTTAGAACATATAGAAACATTCTAGTCGGTCACGGCTACATCCAGCGACCACAGAATTAAATGGATTGGTCATGCCATAAGCCTGTAAATTGTAGGAATTAAAGCAGGGTCGACCATCTTGTGTGAGGATGGAAACGTCGAGCGGGCCTAGAGAGGAATGAAATTTTCAGTGCGCCCTATTCATTTACACCGTTCTTTCAATAGCTGAAAATGCTCGGAAATCTTTGAAATTTGTCAGACTTACAGTTTAATAGTGCGGGACGCTAATGGTGGGTTCGCAATTTGAAAATAAAAATAGTTTGGCACTTTAAAAATCGAATAAAATCCAAACTTGTTTATACTTTTTAATTTGTGACATCAAAAAGTTGCATTGCGAGAAATTTTTTTTGTTTTTAGGGCAGGTGCGTCATGTAAGCGAGAGAAATGTAGCTGGAAAGCTACATTTTCCGAAAATTGTTTTTTGACAAAATTAGCTAGGTACTGTAGTTTCTATCATACAACAGTTAGAACACGAGCTTCGTTTCGCTGGTAATGTGACAACATGTATGGGCGGCCGGCCGGCGGCTCGCGGCTTGTAAGTATTTGACTCCGCCATATTGTGTGAGTGTTTGACTCTAAAACTGGCTTCACTGTTGCGTTCGACTTGTCCAGTCTATTTAATTCTGTGGTCGATGGCTACTTCGGCACTCGATTCCCAGCTGCATCATCTGCTTCCCATAAGAAGTTCATTGCTGCGATGCACCCAGGGCCGGATTCAGGCACAGGCAAAGTAGGCGCGCGCCTAGGGGCCCGCGCCACACAAAGGCCCGCACCACAAAAAAAAAAGTTTAGGCAGTACCGGTAGGCTAGATAAAAAGATTTTCGAGGTCGATGAAATGTCACTAGTATATGATAATAATATTGTCATTTGAAATTCGCACGCACGGCTAATAGTGCAGTGCTAATAAAAATTGGTTTGGCTGAGAGGTTATGAGACTTGAAGCTTACAAACTTGTTCACACTCGTTTTGGGTTTCTTAACAAGTTAATGACACTGTCTGCTAAAAAAATCCTAGCTTCAAGTGAAAAACTTGCTAACATATATTGCAATGACTTGGATGACAACATAGGAAATGAATTCATTCAGTTTCAAGCGTTTTCTATTCAATACCAATCAGACCTTGAAAAAAGTGTAGTTATCATGAGTAAAGAGAGATGGCTCTATAAACTGCTGCTAGAAAACAATCTAAAAGACTGTCTGCCAAACGTAGAAGTTACGTTGAGGATGTACCTGTCGCTAATGTTTACAAACTGTTCGGCAGAAAGATCGTTTTCTAAACTAAAACTCATAAAAAATAGGTTGAGGACCTCAAAGGTTGAACCTTGTCTCAACTGGTTGGCGTTGCTCAGCATCGAAAATGACATACTAAGACACCTAGATCAAGAAGAAATAATCAACACCTTTTTTTACATTTTCGGTAGTTCTGATCGAAATTTGTAATTTTTGCCGCTTAATAGCTATTATTTATGTGGGCTTAAACGGGAAAACATTGATCGATTTTTGACCGATGGTCACTATTCGGGTTTTTTGTACATTGATTTGAAGTCGTTTTAAAATTGCTTTTAAGGGTAGAATTGATATACTTTTAATTAAATTAATCTTATTTATAGACAAAAAGAAAACAAATACCTTCTAGTAATAAATCAATATTTATTTACTATATCTATTATCCAACTAAACTTGAGTCAATATAATCTTCTACACATTATTAAATTTGAAGCTCAGGAGGAAACCTATTAGCAGTAAGCAGTAATTAAATATGTATGTTATTTTATTAAAAGCAGTACTAAAATCCATTTCATGAAATAAAAGCAATCCTTCTTCAGAACTTAAATATAATGTACTGTATCAAAAATAACTTTTCCAATGTTTTAATTTTCAAAATACAGTAGTTTGTCAAGTACATGTGTAGTTCCAATGTTTTATTTTATTATTTTTTTTTTTTAATTAGTGAATTTGTTGAAGTAGTGTTTGACTCAATGAATGGAAATGATGTATTGTAAATAATGTACAATTTACGGTAACTTACACTATCTAATTATGGGTGCATTTCTAAATAATAATTTTAGCAGTTGTGTTAATAAATATTTTTAAGTGTTTTGCTGAATTTTTCATTATTTAACCTATTTATCACCATGCAAAATTAAAGTTAAAATTTAAATTTCCCGTCTTTATAAAATTTGGTACTCTTAAATCTTATAACTACAAATAAGCCTTAAAATGAGATTTTCAAGGTCATTTTATCAAAAACTTTTACGATTCTTTTTTCAAAACTGTTAGAATATAAATGTAATCTAGGGTAAAATATTTAGGCTAACAACAGACGAGACACCGATGTACGGCACACTAGTGTACGGGACACTAAATGTACTATCAATTAAATGTGTGTCAACAGATGAGACACTGAGTAGCGTGCTACCAGATTCTGTGGCTCTACGGTGTCTCTCCCCTCGAGAAGGTGGGACACCGGACAGTGTCCCGTACACCGGTGTCTCGTCTGTTGTTAGCCTTACGGTATTATAAATTCCAGTCTCAAAAGTGCTTTTATTAGTAGTAAAATTGACTTCCAAATTGCAAAAAAACATGTTTTCAGAGGTTATATTTTTTTAAATTTTCCCGGACCCCCCGTTTTGCTGGGGGTATTCCATACCCCCCGACCTCCCCGGTAGGGCCCGCACCATACGCTGAGCCTAGGGGCCCTTATGACCAAAATCCGGCCCTGGATGCACCCATATGTCCAAAACCAAACCCTGCAGTTCAATGCCGAAACTTCTTCATCGATGAGGGATGAAGGGCTACCATAACATAACCCCCATGGGGCTGTGTGAGGATGGGCTGTGGATGCTTTAAACTAGCATGTACAGACCAATTTCACATTCTATATACATTGCTACATTTTATTTTATTTACAGTTTTATATTTTAGTTACTACTTTTGAAGGTGATAATAGGGTTTGGACAACAGTTTTGAGAATTCCGTGAAATCAAATCACTTTAATATAAATTTTAACTGAATGCCTTACATAAAGCTCTGTCAAAAGATGTCCCACATGACAGTGTTACACAAACTGTTGTTGTAAAAACCCCCCCCCCCCCCCCCCCCCCCCCCCCCCCCCCATAGCAAATAATTTTGATTTTCTGATTACGCTATTAAGGTGCGTATACACTCTCGCGCCGTGCAACATGCGCGGTGTGCGCGCCGCGCGTTCGCGGCTCGTTGAAAGTTTTGATTTCAACGAACCTCCAGCGATCTAGAAAACCCGCGATCATTCTGACTTTGAGAACCTGCTGCAGAAGGTTGGGTTTCACATTTCTAAACATGACACTTATTTCCGCACTGAAATTTTACTCAAGACAGGGGTGTAAATAAATTATACGTACCTTTTTCTATTCGCTGTATTGCTGGTAGTAATCATAGGCCTCAAAGTTGGGTTTTAAGTTAAATGTGAAATAGGCCTGAAGTTAAAATAGCCTTGGTTGTTATAAATAATGTAATTTTAAGATCGTTGTACAGGCTAGCTATACATTAAAATAAAGAATACCTTGAAATAATAAAGAAGTACCGGTAATTGATGATAAATATTTTTATTAAACTAAAGAATTTTAAAATTCACAATCTGCTGGCCATTTATTTATTGAAATTGAATTCACGCCAAGCATCTGCTTTCATATTTTTATTAAAATGAAACTTGTTTTGAGGATCCCAAAGAATGGAGTGGTTTCTGTATGAACCTATTAATTTAATTACATTTGCTTCAGAGCAATCCATCTTTTAATAACTGAGTACCCGGTATCTTGAATAATAACAATCACATGCGCGCTGAAAACGACAAACCTTTCACGCTCCCGTCCAAATATGATCGGCGAACCATCAAAGTGTTCGCCGAAAAAACCGACAGAAACTGGATCGCTGCGAGCGGCGCGCGCGCCGCGCGTGCGCCCCGTACAAATATGACGAATTCAATGCGCACGAGCGGCGCACGCACCGCGCAGCGCGCAAGTGTATACGCACCTTTAGAATGTAAGCTATGAACAAGCTTTACAACTGCATCAAATTCCTTCCTCCGTCCTACCCGAAGAAACTCAGCTGTGATATACGGAAACACAAATAATTTATCGTATAAAGACTGCGAATTTCATTTTATCGTACGCAACTCCGAAATAAAGTAGGGTTAAATAAATGAGGGTTTTTTCAATGCGCTCAACATCTTGCTTTAAATTCCAATATTCACAAAGTAATACTCTAATAAGAGTGGCGTTGGTGTTAGCTCGTGACGAACAGGATCGAGTTTTGAATCAAGCGAAGAGGCGTCAGTTCTAACGAGTGTTAAAAATAAATTAAAAACTTCCGAGAACAGAGGCTGTAGGTTGCTTTACGCAATTAATATTACCCTGGCGTAAATCACACTAAACACCCGAAGGTGTTCGGGAGTTCAAACTGGACTGATAATGGCTGAACTAAATTATTAGAGGCCGGATTTGAATATTCTTTTGAAGTTTATGCCCATTTAAATTTAAATTGACTTCGTTCTACCCGTTCGTAAAGACATTTATGGTTCGAAGATCGTTACTCTTTAGCTAACACTTTTTCGAAACTTTTTTTTTATATAGTTTAAGTTGTGTCGCACATTTATAATAATCACACGTTTTAATAATGTGCAATGCTATTTGTAAGGATGTAATACCTCAATATTCTTCGATTCATTCCTATAAAACTAATAAGATTCGTTTTCCAAGTTTGAAACACTTTGTTCGTAAATAATTCTATTAAAATGTGTAATCATTCATTCTTCAATATGGAATAAACAGAAAAAAATAATTTAGCAAAAACTAGTTAACGGTAAAAAAATATAAAAAAACAATTAAGTAAAATTGTCTAAACCTAGCATTCCACAATTAAATAATTAACAGCTTCCATTTACTTCCTGCAACGATTACTAAAACAATAAATAGTGCTGAAACGAAATAAAATGAACCCAGCAAATAAAAAACTATGCAAGGAACTATTCTTTAAAATCGAGTATACTTCCGCTAGTAACAATATAATATAACAGCTGATTTCTCCTATCTTTTGTAATACTTAAACGAAGCCTAGCGTAGATTATATTTGGTGGTTGTGTAAACAACTTCTTTCAAACAACTTTAAAGTTTTTTAATTTTTATTTTTATGTTTTTTAACACGAGTTATAGTTATAATGCAGGCTATAATACGTCATACGATTTCCTTTGAGGTTATAACATTGCTATAAATACAACCATTTATTATCAATATATTCATTTACACAAATTTGAAGAAGAGATACCCATTAGTTTAACTACGTAAACATTCGTTTATCTTAGTATAACATTTAAACATATTCGATTATTAATTTCTTCTTTATAATATTAATAACTTCTAAACTATGTGATACATCATTACGAAATAAGAAGCATAAACTTTTCCTAATAATAATATTTCTGTAATATCTGTATCTTTATTTTGATAAACAGGATGATTTTTAAGCATTGAAACGTAGACGGATTGTTAAGTATGGTATTGCGTAACTGAGACGTAATTGGCGGAAAAAGCTTATGCGGATCAGCAAAGTTTTAAAAATCCAGCATTTCGGTAGTTCTGGAATTTGTGTCCGCCGTCTTGGATTCGCCATTTTTGGTTCAACTTTACGTTTATTTGGGATGGTGGTCATGTGACACGTCATTTCAATGTGAAATTTCAAGAAAAAAGCAACGACGTAAACTGTTTTTCAATATATGCTTTCGTTTTCGAGTTATAGGCTAAGCATTCAAAGTTGCAATTTTGGGGAAAAAAGTGTTAGCAAAAAAAAAAAAGGTAAAACGCAATGCATAAACCATTTTATTATATAAAGTATCTAATAACTGAGTTTAAATGGTGGTAAGACATGATAATAATAAGAAATTACATGTAATAATAACAAATAAACAATACAACAACAAAATAAATTACTATTTTAATAATTTACTAACCACAATTCAGCTTCCGGTGTTAATATCAGCCAATTAATAGGTATCATTAACAAAACAAATCAGCTGAAATAACACTGAAATAATGTATATGAATACAAAATTTTAACAAACAGACCTACAGTTTTATAAACGACAGCCATACCTAATCGACCGAACGAAACCATCGATAGATTAGAGGTGTGTGCTATTGTTATAAGTTAGAAGAATGAAGTAGGAATTAAGAAATAGCTTATAATCTAATATCACCGATCGGAGCCAGGTGTTCGGCAAAGGCAGGTCGGTACGATCGGGTTGATAATTAGATTGGAGGGGGTGTTAGCTATATAGTGTCCTAGAATTGGCTTGGTCGATTGATATCCTAAGAGTATGAAATTTTTATAAGGTTAAATAAAATTGATTATTCTAAAAAATTTATCCCTTGTTAAATACTGTACTGTTAATTATGTTATGTTAGTTAGGACACTATGTAAGCTGTAATTTCTTTTAATATGGTTAGGGTTTTTACAGTTAATTGTGATTTTTTGTTTTGTTTCTTTTAATTAACTGTATTATATTGATTTCCTATGTATGAAATTGATTTACCGTTTGGTATTTCATTTATTGTCTTCAATATTAAGGAATTGGTTGATCCTGAAAAATGTAATCCGTCAGTTAAGAAAAACTTTGGCGAATCGTAATCGTCGATATTGAATCTGATCAATTTTATATCAAATAAAGTTGTTATAAATTTATTGTAGGATTTTATCTGTGCAACTATTTTTGGTTTGGTTTTAATTTTTGGGAATATCGGAAGTTCGAATAACGCGATTTCACCGGTTGGGTTACAACGTTTAATGAGGTTGATTATTGAATTGACATTAACTCGTAGTTGCTCGAAGCTTTGTTGCTTGAGCAAGTCGTTGGTTCCGAGAATTAGACTTGTAAAGTTATTTGGGAAAATTATTTTTCTGTTTGACTTTATATAAAGTTTTATTTTAGCACAAGTCGCTCCTGGCAACTCATGGAAGTATACTTTTGTTAACTGGTTATGGTTTTGTAATTGGTAGTGCCGGCCTAGTCGAGTAGTGTGACTATCTCCGATAAAAACTATTTGTTTAGGTTAGGTCATAACTGTAGAACTGCGGTTACCTGATCGCCGCTATTTGGTGATATTAATTATAATGTAATCATTATTATTTTTATTTGTTGTAGGCTATATGATTGTCTAGGTGTGGCTGTAGTTTTGAGAAATAATCGATCCGGAGCAAAATTATTATAAACTATATTGTCAGTTACTATTATTGATCTAGGACGAAGGTTATTTATTGAGATAAATTTGTTTTGAACTATTGTTTTATATAAAATATTTACTAAAATTATTTAAAGGTTTGGCTTTATTTGTAATATATAGAGATTTATTAAATATTGTAGGCTGTAATATTTATTTGGTGAATTAGCTGCAATTCAGAGGGACGAAAGTACCTAAATACTATTAACTGAAAAAAATTTTTTCTGAAAACAATAAAGTACAAAAATAGACAATTATTTATCTGTAATCACCAGCTCAATCTGAAAATGGAAAGGCCTGGTAGGCTTGTAGGAATTGAATTAAATATGAAGGTAATAATTTGCAAAAGTAAAGATTATATAGCAGTATAATACCTGTAAACAATAGATTATAAACACACAAAACAATTTACGTGCGTTCGGTTACTTATATCGTAGCTCCAGATGTCCGGGACGTTTCAATACCTTGGCTAATTAATATGCTGTAAACAACCTATTTATGGGTATTAAGCTTAATATTAACTGTTGTAGCTTATTAATTGGTTAAATTGAAGAATATTTAATGTGCATTTACTTTGGGTCAATTGTTAAGGTGTAACAAAATTACTATTTTATTTGGAATTATTTTTGTTTTAAAATTATTGCATATTATTTGAAACTATTTTTGTAACATTATTAATATTGAGGCTGTAGAATTATAATAGTGTGATCATTGATTGAATTTATTGTACAAAATTATCTTATCTATAAGTAGAGAATTAGGTTAAGTATGGTTTAACTATTTCAAAATTATTTAAGATTAATTAAATTAGTCAATGTTTTTTGACAGTACTGTAATTTGCTGTAATGTTGTAATACAGTTTTGATTTAAATGTCAGTGTTACAATTCAGTTGAATTAGAAATAAGATTTAGATTTCTAAAAAGGGAAAATAGTTAGGCTATATGTGTTTGAGTATCTGAGTATAGGCCTAATGTGTCTATCACTGCGTTGTAATGAACAAGCTGTTATGTTTGTAGGTTATAGGCCAATGAGTAGTACAAGATATTGTATCACTGTTATCTACCAGGTGTAGGCCAAATGTGGTCTGAAATGGCTAAAAGGTGTATATATTTTGAATAATTTATGTAAAATTACGTCACTTGTAATACTATCAAACAGTATTAACAAAATTATTGAAGTATTTCCAACACCATGGTATATTGAATACCATTTCAACATGCATAATTGGCAGAACTATTCTATCAATGCAACATGAGTAGTTATCAGACAATATATTACAAGGACTGTATTATATTAGACTAGGCCTAAAAATTATTAACACCTATTTTATCTATGAAACACTGAAATATGCAAAGTAACTGGACAATATCACTAACACTGTAAAATATATATTGTTTGGATGGCCAAACTAAGAAAGAGTACTATCAGCTGTCAGTTGTATGACACAAACATGGTAGGCTATAAATTTGTATCATTAATGTGTGTTTTATCCTAAAGTATTGTAACAGTAACAATATTTTCAATGAAAAAAGGATTACTATTTGAAAAATAGCAAGTAAATTATTATCCAGCACAATCACTAACAAAGAGACACAAAATTGGGTTGTTGTTGACAGATATAATATTTTAAGAGTGTCAGAGCTGAGTTATTTGTTATACTATGAATTAATTATTTTGGTAGAAAAGTTTATAAAAGGCCAGGTTACACATTCACTATATGAACTTGGTGATTTGACCGACTAAATGTTGTAAATAACACTATATATGTGGGAAAATTATGTGTAATGTGGTGCAACTATGTATGCAGACTGGTGCAGGCTAGGCCTAAATGTATTATGTTTATAAATTTTGCAATGAAATCATATAGATTGGTATGTTTATAGTTTATTGGTTAGGGTGTTGTTATGTAACAAAACACAAAGTACGTTTTACCAAAGGTAATCTTAAATTGGTTAGGCCTATTAAACAATATTGAGTGTCACTAGATGTTTATGTGTACATGAAACTTTCTTTGAGAGGTTAGGTCACTTAAAGTTCTTTTTGGTAGACTCTCAGTTCAGTAATTTGACTTCCAAATATGAATAAAATAAGGCACTGCTTAATACAATATAATAATAATAATTCATGTACTCACCAATAAAGCAGGAATCATAAACAAAAGAAACACTATACCAACCTTCTGACTCACACTAAATGGGACTAGGTGTAGAAATTAATATAAGGCAAAATTTAACGGCGAAAGTGTATAATTAATATCATAATATTCGTTGATAAAATTTATTATTAAAAAGATTAGTTCGGTTAGTTGGTGACTAGCTTGCAAAAAATAAGAAACGTGGTTTTTACCGGCGGAAGTGATGACGTATTTGGTAATAGGCAAAGTCGGACATGAATAAAGTTGCTTATTAGGGTTAATATCGATGGAAATTGATACATAAAAATTAATTATTCCGTGACGTAACCTCGCTTCTGTTACCACTTAATCCGGGACGTAACCTCGCTATGCCACCATTTAATCCGGGACGCAACTTCGCTATGCTACCATTTACTGTACCAGTTATCCCTTTTGATCTTATTGGGAATCACTAGTCAGCGTGTATTTGCACCGAGTTAGTAAATTTTTGGAAGACGTGACTGGAACTGTCGATGCAAATGGTCGATACCCGTATACCCAGAGCAAATTTATTAATTATCAACCCTAATTTAACCGATTGCCTTCAGCCGTACCCTGCAAATCCGATTCTGCCAGCTTTTAACAAGCGCTTAATTAATTATATAAATCTAAACTATTACACTTTAACTTTAACTAAATCACTAGTCACCATTTGTACACGATAGGGTTCTAACCGAACCGAACTTATTACCGCTTAATATTCATTACGAGTGCGCGATTGGTTATAATCTCACGTTACGCGATTACCGATTATTATATAAACTTGATTAGTTTTGCTTATGGCATAATATCGAAAGATTACGGTGAGTGTAGAACTTCGTCACCGACGGACGTTGCACCTGCAGCTTGCGTCTACTTGATAGGTCGGCGCTTAGCACTACACTGGCCTCCAACTCAATGTCAAGTTGCAAGGTCAGTTCTGACGCGCATGCGCGCAACTAGTTACATTTAGGTAACGGAGTTCGGTAACTCGTTACAAAATTTTACAATATTTGAATATTTTATAATATTTAAAACATTTAAATTGTTTCACAGTCAATATCAAATACAAATTAATTAAGAAATTGTATGTTTATCTTTCTTGATATATAATAAATAATATATTATGTAAATAACATATTTGAGCAAATAGGGCCTACAGTTAGTAATCCTTATAGTTCTACACATTTACCGAGTAAAAAATCCCCCTCAGCTTAGCTAGGTAGGCCTTGATAAATTATGTTTTTTTTTTTAATTATGTATTTCTGATGTGTACCTTTAATCTGCCTTTGATTTTTCATGAGTGCTTACTATTATTACAATACCTTCTCAGCTCCTATTCTACCTATTTACAATCTGTAAACATATTAAAATTAAACAAGAGAGATAAGTCTATAAACAGCTTGACCAAATCTATAAACAGCTTGACCAAGTCTATAAACAGCTTGACCAAGTCTATAAACAGCTGGACCAAGTCTATAAACAGCTTGACCAAGTCTATAAACAGCTTGACCAAGTCTATAAACAGCTTGACCAAGACTATAAACAGCTTGAACAAGTCTATAAACAGCTTGACCAAGTCTATAAACAGCTTGACCAAGTCTATAAACAGCATGACCTATTCATATACAACATTTGCGTAATGTAAAGACACGTTGAAGTTGGGAAGTTTTTATCTTTTTTTAGCATTCAAACTTTTGATGGTGACAAAAGATTGCTGAGAGTTTGCCATTTAATATTACGTGATTCTGTATAAATGGCTGTCTGATGTTCAAACGCTTTCGGATGAAAATGGTTTGGCTCAAATCCTTAATGAGACACAGTATGTTATATGAGAAGCTTTAAAACTCATTTACAAGACACATCGCCCTATTATTTCCCCCCAATAAGCTCAAAGCATTGTATTTGGATAATCTAATAGAACTCCGATCCAATGCAATATTTCAAACCACTGGAAATTCGACGATAGTGGCGCTATCTATTGGGGAAACGACGGAATCGGTGTGCAGCACCAATGCTACCAATGCTTTCTTTCTAGCGCTACCTCGCGGCGCGATCATGCATTATTTTCCCGACAACCTTTTTTTCGGCACACAGACCCCGTATGCATACATGATCTATTTTATTATTCATGATCTATTTTATTATTCATGATCTATGCTCAAAGTAACATTCTCATTTCGTGACATTACATCACTTCGTTTAACTTTTTGAAATAAAATATAAATTTCCATATTCTTCCCTTGATTTTATAAACATACCGACAAATCAACCTGTTCTCGTATATTCTTAAAGAAATACATCCTTTCAATTTACATCGTGTCACAAAAAACCTTAGCGGGATACACGTGCTCGAATTGTATACATTAAAATAAATGAAAAACGAGAAACAAAATAAAATTTTTGTCGTTTGTGTAAGTCAAAAGACATTTAAAACCGGGCTGAAACAAACATTTCAGAACAGTGAATTTTATATTATTAAAGCTATAAGAATTTAAAAACTGTAGTTTTAGAAACTGTTATCTTTTTAGTTATTTCCTTATGGACTGGGTATTTATCATATAATTATATAATTACCTTTGTTTTACTGCTTGCAGTCCAATATCTTTGTAATCGGTATCCGATTACCGATTACAAAGATATTATTGGACTGCGAGCAGTAAAACAAGTGTATTTATATAATTATATGATAGGTTAAGTTCCGGCTCTAGCTGTCGGCCATGTTGGCTGACACTCCATAAGACCAATGTTAAATTAAAATAACAATTTTTCCTTTATTTTTGATCGGAAAATTATAAACAATATGTCATTTTAAAGCTATGGTCAATATGCATGCAAATGGCTTTTTAAAAATTAAGAAAAATATTTTGTTTAATATTTATTAACAATTTAAAACATTGATTTTTAATATTTTTTTATGTTGTCACTATTAATTATAGCGAAAAACTACCAAGCCATTCGCCTGAAGAATTTCGTCCCCATGATTTTGGTATTTTTTTTAAAACGCTATTTGAACAATTGCGGGTTTTAAATGAATTTAGGCTGAGCAATGTCCGTGTAACTTACCGCCGCTACAGGGTGATTTTAAATATTTTTTACGTTGTAACTATTAATTATAGAGAAAAATTACCAAGCCATTCGGATGAAGAATTTTTCCCCAAGATTTTGGTATTTTTTTAAAACGCTATTTGAACAATTGCGGGTTTTAAATGGATTTAGGCTGAGCAATGTCCGTGTAACTTACCGCCGCTATAGGGTGATTTTAAATATTTTTTACGCTGTAACTATTAATTATAGCAAAAAATTACCAAGCCGAATCGGATGAAGAATTTTGTCCCCAAGAGTTTGGTATTTAAAAAAAAACGCTATTTGAATAATTGCGGGTTTTAAATGGATTTAGGCTGAGCAATGTCCGCGTAACCTACCACCGCTATAGGGAGTCGCAGGTTACTTTCTGTTTTACTAGAGCCGACCCTTAATTTTGGAATTGATATTTATTTTTGGTGCCAAGTCACAAATAAATATAATATATTAATTACCTTGTAGGTCCATCTTGTGACTTCAAGTGAGTTCTTTTTGACTAGTTTTTGGGGGTCTTGACCCCATCATCAGGTAAGATTTATTTCACTCATATGAGCTCGTCCAACATTTAAAAAAAAACACATACACTAACACAAAAAAAACATCAACGTGTCTGACACCGTAGTGCACTCAGTCATGTCTGTCGGAGTAACAAGGAGGAACTACAAGGTAATTAATATATTATCTTATATTTTTGGATGTTGTAGACAATTACCAAGAAATTACGTTTTCAGGTTTTTCCTTCGGTTATCCTTTGGCCCACAGAAGCAAAACAAAAAATATGTTGTTTGCCGTTAAAAAAAATTAATAATTTGTCTCTTTTATATTTTTATATATTTTTTAATTTAACGGTTTTGAGATATTCCACGTTAAGTGCATAAAGAAAGTTGTAGTACTCGGCGCAGATATTTATAAAAATATTTAGCGCAAAAATGCTCCTTCGTTTACCATCGGTGATACACGAAGTCACACCGGAGTTAACTAGTTTCTCATACATAAAAGGAAATGTGCAAAACACGATTTACTGGTGCACTTTTTACTTCGGATAGGAATTCTTTTAATTAAGACAGTTAATACATGAATTTAATACAAGCGCTTAACAACACAGTATTTACTCGCCTACTGGAGAAATTTTACGACATTGTCTCAATAAAATTGTATGTACCTCTATTAAAACGCCTAGAGTCTAATTACAGAATTAACTATTGGGTTGTATTTTTCTGCAAACTAGGAAATAAATATAGGGCTGAAGGCTAGTTCAGTTAATGACATCAACATTATACCTCTTCTTTCCAATAATTAGTTTCTCCGGTGTTTTTATTGCAACAGAAAATTAAAGTTTTGGAAATATGGAAAAATTGTTTTAAAATTTTTCTTTTTAATTCATATTTATTTAAATTACATTTTTCCCAGCACTTTAAGATAGTGATAGTTTAAAGTATAGTTTTACGTTTGTAGGCCCGAGTTGTTTCTTAGGGAGTCAATAATGAAGTAAACAAACTGGATTGTAAAACATACATACTTTTAGAATACATTAATACTATCTGGCCCGTGCGAAAATTTCGAAAGTTAGGAGTGCTTACCTGATTTAGTTCAGTTAGTTTATTCATTTACGTCGGTTTATTAACAACAGTTTTTAACGGTTTACGTCGATTTAATTTGTTTGATTGACGTGATATATAGAATGTAAATAATAATGGGTAACAACTTGTCTTGCCCAAAATTACTTCACTTTCAACAATAAAATTTACTTGCAAAGTGAAGGTCTAGCCATGGGTTCCCCCCTGTCTGGTATAATGGCGGAAATTTTCCTCAATGAAATAGAGAACAAACATATTATCAGCCAGACAAACCCATTCAATAGAAAAATAATTTATTACTATAGATACGTAGACGACATAATTTGCCTCTTTGAAGGAACAGAGAGACAAATTCATAGGCTAACCAATTTCTTAAATAACGTCCACCCCTCACTTAAGTTTACCACTGAAATCGAGACCGACAACAGCCTGAACTTTCTTGACCTGACCATCACCAGAAGGGAAAATAAACATATATTTAAAATTTTCAGAAAACCTACGCAGACTAACCATACAATACACAGCTCTTCTAACCATCCGATATCACACAAATTGGCAGCGTACAATAGCTTCGTTCACCGCGCTATCAACACGCCTATGAATCTTGAAGACTTCAACAACGAAATAGCTACAATAAAACACATCGCAATATCCAACGGGTACGATCCAACTTCAATAGATAAAATAGTAACTAAACACAGAAACAAATCCAAAAAATCAGTTTCAATTATTGAAAAACCAAAATACATCTCCATGAAGTTCAACCGAATTCTAGATCGTCCTGTCAGCAACACTTTCCGCAGACATGGCTATAAAATCGCTCATCGAGCTTCTAATAATTTGAGTAACTTCTTACAAACCAAGCCAAACAGTTACAAAGACAAATTCATGAATAGTGGAATATATAAGCTATCTTGTAACGACTGTGACAAAGTTTATATAGGCCAGACAGGACGTTCGTTTAAAACCAGATTCAAAGAACATATCCCTAGCCACAAAAAAACAATAGCAAACAAACAGAGTTCAAATTACACAGAACACTTAATAAACGAAAACCACACTTACACTGACATCAACACTAATTTAAAAATTTTACATAGAGCCAAGAAAGGCACTACTATGAATGTAATGGAAGAATTTCAGATTTATAACGAATACAAAAATAGTCCGGATAACATACTAAATGATAAGTTAAACTTTTCTTCCAACCCTATATACGATGTAATCGCTAAACTAGGCCTAAAATAAATAGTTACTGATAACCAACGACTATATTCAGTGTCCTACCTGCAGTCGGACAAGTACAATGTATGTGATGTGGCCACAAACATTTTTATTACATTATATTAACGAGGAGGTATTCTCCGATTTTGTGTGTGTTAGTGTTGTGTGTTGTTCGAGTTCATGTTTTATGTGTTAATACAAGCCTGACGAAGCCGACAGTGATCGGCGAAACAGCGCTGTAGCTAGTGCTACATTCACAGGACTGAAGACAATTTTGAAGGTAATTTCATTATAATTAATTACCTTATTTTTATCCGTCGAGCACTCTAAAATATATCCTTTCTGGATTACCGGTTTTGGTGGTTCATGCCACCATCATCAGATCAACCTCAAAAATGATTCATTCCACTGTTGTGGAACACGTCGTAATAAACTATACACAATTAACACAAAACATTAAAAAACACAAACACTTGAACAAATTTAAATATATACACTGAAAAAACAACTTTACACATCACATGAGGACTCCTCTACACATGTCATTTCATGGAGGGCATGTGTACAACTGTGGTCTTTTACAATCTTATATATGAGATAAGGATGTCCAATCATGATGGTATTGAGTCAACAATTTTATCTCAGGTTGATGGCTGTGTTAAATAATTCATTAGATGAATAATGCAGTTTATCATTTAACATATTTACTGGATCATATTTTGATGCACTATATATTTCAAATTCCTCTAGGGATGACAGCAAACGGCCCTTTCTGCATGTATGAAGAATTTTCAGGTTATTATGAACATTGACGTAGAATGTAAACCCTCTGACAGCTGTCATGTTAGTTAAACAGATTGCTAATAGATGGCGCCTTTGATTAGAAACCATATGAAGTATAATATAAAAGTTCTTTCAATAAATTGTTCTAAAGAAAACATGAATGTATAGCTGTTTGTCTATTTTTTTGTCAATAGCTAGGAACATAAGCATTAAAATGATGTTTGAATAATTAATTTTGATGAAGAATTAAGAGAGATATTGCTTAGCGACAAAAAAACACCTTTGAGAAATAATATATAAGGTGACCCCCACGGGTACTAGAATACACGGTAGGGGTCATGAGTAGGCTGCGCAGTAGACTCAAGCATCAGTGACATCACTCTGAACCCACCCTCCCAGCCCGCTGCCTGCCGCTCTTACACCGTACACAGTGTTTTCACTTGTGGGATTTTTATCCCAAATATGGGAAAATTTGGCTGCTTGTGGGATTTTGGGATAATATTCGATTTTTCCTGAATTTGACATATTTTCTCTTTTTTTAAATATTTTAAATATGGTTGTCATATAATATAGCCTATTGTTAATATTTACTTCCACATTTGTTGTATTTCGTACTATTCTTACTGTACACTTCATTGCATCATTATTCACAATTAATTATTTTAAATGAAGTACTACAGTGGCAGAAAAAATGTTTCCTGAACAACTTGTATTCTTAGATTGACACAATTAAAATTAATGGTTTGATCAATTTAAGTTAGCATAATTTGATTGCAACTAAATGAACGTTTCTACTAGTTATTTTCAGTATTCAGTTTTAAGGTATGTTTAATCACTTTGCTTTTATTCTTTTATGTTTACGTACCTCAATAGGTCTTTAAGTTTTACAGTTAACCTGAGCTTGTACTATTTTATTACAATGTACTACGAAGAAAAAGGCTGAGATATAGCTATAATATCAATGTTGTGTATTAATTGGTAATATTACTATGTATTATTGTTATTAAAACAATAAACACTTTTTACATTGACATTTTAGTCTTTTCCTTCCCAACATTTTTTGTTCCAAGCCTGAGATTTGTAATAAATCTACTAAATATGGTGAATGTTTGAGTTTTGATAGTCTGTTATTACTTGTTTGACTGCTATACAAGTTTCAGGAAAACTACTTTTTCAGTACAAGTATGATTTTTTAATCTATATAATAATAAACTGTACCAGGAACTGGTACATACTTTCTCACAAACATATTTAAATTATTAAACAGATTCACTGTGACTTCATAATTGTAGGTGGGATAGGAGAGGTGATTTATTAAAGTAGGAGATTAACTAATAAATATTATTATTATTATCTAGAGAGAAAACTATTCTATCGATTTCGAAAAAAATTGCACCAAACACGTCAATTAGGCCTGTATAGATGTACGAAAAAATTTTTTGAATTTTTTTGAAAAACAACCTCCTTTATGGCAAAAAAACCCAAAAATCAGTTATTATTATTATTAGCTAAACAAATCTCAACATCGATTTGTTTGCGATTACTATACTTTCTCTATACTATAGTATAGTGAGAAAGTAAAAATGAATTGCTGTTCCTTTGTAACCGCATCACTTGAGAACGGCTGGACCAATTTAGCTATTTTTTGTTTAAAATATTCGTAATAATCATAAATAGGTTTTTATATAAAGAAAAATTTAAAATATTTCCCGAAAAAGTTTCAAATTTTGAAAAAAAAAACTAAACAGCCTCTTTTGTATGGACTCAAGACCATAGCGCACAAAAATAGCTGTTCGTGTAAAAAGGTTAGCAACACATCATGTTTGTTTAAGTTTACATTCATTACCATATAGAAACATTACTTAGCATTTATAATCGGTTTATTATTCTTCAAACCAAACCCAACAGCATGTTTAGGTTAGATTGACCAACTTAAAGCAAACAAAAACAAAAAACAACTAAAAATGCTTACTGTATTTTAATTCAATTGAATAATTGGTTGTTACATAATATATATAAAACAGCTGGTTTGGATCGAAAACTTAACACAATTTTAGGTTAAGCCTGTAATGGACCAAAACACGTTTATTTGCAACCAATTGTGCTATTTTGTTTTTGTTTGCTTTAAGTTGGCCAATCTAACCTAAAAAAGCTGTTGGTTTTGAAGAATAATAAACTGATTATAAATGCTGAGTAAAGTTGCTATGGTAATGAATGTAAACAAACACGACTTGTGAATAAGCGTTTTATACGAACAGCTGTTTTTGAGCACTATGGTCTTGAGTCCATACAAAAAGAGGCTGTTTAGTTTTTCAAAATTTGAAAATTTTTCGGGAAATTTTTCAAAATTTTCTTTATATAAAAACCTAGTTCGGACGATTACGAACATTTTAAAACAAAAAATAGCCAAATTGGTCGAGCCGTTCTCAAGTGATGCGCTTACAAAGGAACAGCAATTAATTTGTATTATATAAATAAATGTATATACCGATATAAAATCGTACTGGCCTGCAAAATTATACTTTCGTCCCTAAGTATTAAAAATATCTAACAAAATTAAAGGCTGCAGGTTACGCGTTTTAGTGTTCGAATAGCAAATGACATTGTGGACTGTGGAGTCTGTATACAGTGCGGCAAGGCGGTGGGTCCATGGTGACGTCACGTTTCCGAGCCGGGCGGCGGAGACCTGCGCGTGACCCCTACCGTGTATTCTAGTATCCGTGGTGACCCCGAACTCTATACTCACCTTTTCAAGTAATATTCCTGGACCAAAGAACAAAAAAAATATGTTAAAAATGCCCAAAACTCAGCAGTTACATGTACAGCCGCCATTTTGTTTTTTCCACATAACAATTTATAACTTGAGAAGGACTCTTTGTAATAAATTGAAATTTGTTTACAATCGGATGAAGGGTAATAGTTAAGTTATGTGTAATAATTGGTTTGTTCAACCAATACCATCACCAATACCATTCATCCTATACCAACACAGTAAATAAATACTTGAATATTGTACGTACATTATTTGCTGTCATTTCATTTATCTTAGCTATTATCTCTCATCCGATCGTTTTGAAAGTTACACCATCCGATAGGGAATCAAAAGGGCTACGAAAAAGGTTATTGACATTTGTTGTTAAAATGTACGGTTTTTGAGTAATTTTGGTTTGAAATTTTCAAACAACCGTCATTTTGAAAATAAAGATTTAAAAATTCTTTTTTTCTTCCTGGAATTAGGTTTTTGGGTCATAAAGCTATGTACCAAATTTCAATTTATTACAAAGAGTCGTTCTTAAATTAAAAATTGTTATGTGAGAAAAACCAAATGGCCGCTGTACGGGTAACTGTTGAGTTTCGGAAATGTTTAACATAATATTTATTTTGTTATTTGGTCCACGAATAATACCTGAAAAGGTCAGTAGAAAGTTCGGGGACACCCTGTATGAGGATACTACAATACAATACTACAACACTAATTTACAATACTATTTTCGTCCGTAGGAATATGTTTGTAAATAGTCATAATCTTACACTTGTATGATTCTATTAAAATATAAGTAACTAAAACGGATAAATAAGTCCAAGAAGTCCATGCTCATGTTCTATCTATTAATGTGAGGAAGAAGACACGCGAGAACAAATTATAATAAAAAAAACTTTACCTTAAACTTAAAAGTTACAGCTGACGGAAGAAATCAGGTGTTATATTTAAATGAATAAATCAAAGAATATAACAATATTCTTTAATATTGTGTTACTCAAGTACGTACACTTGTTTTTATATGAGTTGATTTATCGTTCTATTAAAAATTAAGTGTAATAGTTGCAAAAAATAAGATTATTTGCAATTTCTAAAATTCACAACCGTTTAAGTTGTTATGTTTATTGGTTTATAAATTGAAGAGAGACTACTCTTTGGTGAAAGTTTGTTATTATAATCACAAATGCATTTACTATTATACTTATTCATTATTATTATACAGTATCATTATTTGAACTATGGAGTTCTTCTTTGGGGAAACTCATCAGTTCAAAACATGAAAAGGGTGTTTGTCTTGCAAAAAAGAACCATAAGGCTTATTGCAGGGCTACATAAAAGACAAAGTCGTAAAAACTATTTCAAGAATTATGGAGTACTTACACTTCCATGTATTTACATACTTGAAGTGTTGCTTTTTTTTAAACCAAGTGTGATCATGTCCAAAATATGGAAATACACAACTACAGTACCAGACAAGCTTGTGAGTATCGTGCCAGACAGCACAGGTTAAATTTATACAGTAAACTTCACTCACAAGCTGGTGCTAAGTTCATGAATAAGCTTCCTAAAAGCATTCAATTTCCCCAAACTACAGAATTTTTAAAAACAGTCTTAGACAATTTCTATTGTCTGGATCCTTTTAATCGGTGGATGAGTTTCTGCATCATGATACTCTTTTGTGATAGATGTGATCTCTTCTTTTTTTTTTGTGTGCATTGTGTTATTTATTGTATTGTTTCATTTTAACTGTGTCTGTGAGTTTATACTTTATTTCAATTTCTTTAAATTTAAGTAAGGATTTTAGAATAAAATAATATGTATTTTTGTAATTTACTTGTGGGATAGCTTTGTTGTTTTATTTATTCTGTTTTTAGTGAGAAATGCATTTTATGGCTGATCTCATATACTTCAGAACAATGTAAATCTAATTATACAGGTTTTTTATACACAAATTTTAAACTGTTGAGGTTTCCTAAAGTATTTGTGTGTATGGGTATTGTGATACATGTTTACTGATTGTTGTAATGTAGGCTTATCACTAGGTGCCTCTATATTATATTATTTACAGTGAATTGATACTTGACTTGTCCTATACAAAATATAAAATTTGTTAAAAGGATAAGCCATTCGACACTATAAATTTTCTTTCTTAAATTATAAGAATAAAACCATATATCCGTTAATCGGTCACAAACGCACAAAAAGTTTAATAACTGCACGCAATCACCTTTGATCCATCCGCATTTCCCGTTGACATTTATAGATGTATTTAAGTTAGCCTAATGAGACATGTTAATAGCAATAAACTGATTACCGCTTTTATGACTGTTCAGATCAGCTGGTATTAAACTTTACGGCCTCAGAAAAGATCAATAACTCTGTTTAGATTTAATATTCTAAATGCCGCAATCTATCGCGTTGATTTATAGTTTGTACCGATGGAACTCATTAACCAGCGACAATTAGCTCAGGGTCGTAAGGTCGAGACCTGCTGGACCTAATGTTCGTATGAGCACTTAATACCTGCCACGTCCCTCGCTTTGGCAATAACAGTATCATCGCAATCGATAACGTGTTACGTACGAAAACACGCGACAATCGCGTCTCGGTAAAACACAAAGATGAGCTTGGTTATGGTAAACTAAGAGAAGGTTGTGAGTTAGTTTTTAGTGTTTCTTTCTGAATTGGAAAGCTATTTATCTTTGTTGAAGTCTTTTTTTATGAAAATCTTTTTCGTAGCAAGTCTGGGCAGATGCAACTGTAGATACCATTTTAAAGATCACAAATATTATTGTCATAAAATGTTATAATCAGCAATGGATAATAAATGTCTCCGATCTTGAATAATTTAACCAATATTTAGAATATTATACCATTTTAAAGACACATTTTCTTAGGGCATTACTAGTGCATGCAAGCAGTTACTACCCGTTAAATTGTACACATTTATCGAGTATAAACTTCCCACATCAAAGTTTGGTAGGCCTAGATGAAATTTGATTTAAATTGTAGTTTTTAAAGTATATCTAACTAGCTGACCCGTACGGCGTTGCCCGTGGTGTTGGTATTTTCAGTCTTTTTAACGTGATTTTATTCTTTTTAGGTGTTCAGTCAGTCAGTGGTATTTATTTTTTATATATATATAGATCTTAAATAATAAAAGCACTATTGCCATAATAATAAAAGATCTGAAATTATGATTTTAGTAACTTTGATCCCCCAAACCCCTCCTTAAATTTCGACATTTTTCATAACCTTCCTTAGTGAGCACCTATGGCCCTAGAGGAAACTACATACCAAATTTCATTCCAATATGTTCGGTAATTATGGAGAAATCGTGATTTAGTAATTTTTACCCCCCAAACCCCCCTAAAATTTCCAATTTTTTAAAACCCTTTTTTAGTGAACACTTATGGCCCTAGAGGAAGCTACATACCAAATTTCATTCCAATCCGTTCAGTAGTTTTGAAGAAATCGTGATTTAATAACTTTGATACCCCCAAACCTCAATAAAATTTCGATTTTTTTTAAACACTTTCTTTCTAAGCACATGTACCTAGAGGAAGCTGCATACCAAATTTCATTCCAATCCGTTCGGTAGTTTTCTAGAAATCGTTTTTTAATAACTTTGATCCCCCCAAACCCCCCCTAAAATTTCGAATTTTTTCAAACCCGTTCATAGTGAGCACCTATGGCCGTAGAGGAAGCTACATACCAAATTTCATTTCAATCCGTTCGGTAGTTTTTGAGAAATCGTAATGAGTGAGTCAGTGAGTGAGTGAGTGAGTGAGTGGGTGGTATTTCGCTTATATTATAATATATATATATAGATTAATTTTCCTGCGATTTTTCGCGGGGCTTACTAGTAGCAATATAAATATTTGTACCTTTACCTTGTATAATCATTTCCCTGTAAGAATGAGTCAGCGATTGAACGAGTAATTAAAACAGCATTAACATTGAATGGACTTGACAGACACATCCATGTACACGGTACAAACTGCATTGTACATCTTCATAGAACAAGGGAAGGGGATTTATTTGCTAAATAAATTAGTTCTACGAACATACCCATACCCACTCAAGTAACAGACTTGTACATTACTATCTGCTCAATTTGCAGTTCTAATACTGTAGTTTAAATCAGAAGGGAGGAAAGGGACATGTTACAGTTTTTAAATGTTTTGAATATTAATTGTTGTGTTTTGTGTGCGTGTATATGTGTCGTTACAGCGAAGTTTGTGTGAACGGATTCACCTTAATGGATCTGAAGATGAGCTGGATGCAAGGTTGAAACTAGTAATCCATTTTGAAAAATAAAAGGAACTGACAAAAGAACGTAAGGTACGAAACCTAAATTATTGTTTAAATTAAACCTGTACCGATTTAAACAATTGAATCAAGAAAATTCGCTTCTTCAATAAATTAAATAGAAAGATGATAGGTTCGGAAAAGTCCTCGTTCTAAACACCTGATTGTTTGTTGGCAGCGAGAACACAGTTTGCACGTACTTCTACCGAATAAATGGACAGCTAGGACACAGTTTTTACGTACTGTTACCTAATAAATGGACAGAGAGGAAAAACTTTTTGAGTACTTTTACCTAATAAATGGACAGCGAAGATACAGTTTTTACGTAC
>JAGFPH010003253.1:53498-72323 GCA_018207615.1 Philaenus spumarius | reverse complement strand
TTTACGTACTTTTTTCTAATATAAGGATAGCGAGGACACAGTTTGAACGTACTTTTGCCTAATAAATGCATTGAGAGGACACAATGTTTACGTACTTTTACGTAATAAATGGACAGCGAGGACCCAGTTTTTTTACGTACTTTTATCCAATACATTATTTTTTGTTCTAAGCAATAACGAAAAACTGGTTTCATGATTTTTGAATATGTTAAAAACGGCTGTGGCAATACATAATTTATAAAAAAGGGAACCTTTACAAATAATTATATCAAAACACACAAGCCCAACCTAAAAAGGTATCTCATGTTTTAATACTTCCGATGTTGTATTACATATTAAGATCAATTAAGTTCGCAAGTTTAGTTTTAGATTATGCCATATTGCTTTTGAGTAATTTGGAAAAATGTTTTTACATAAATACCTTAATTCCTTGTACTGCTCGCAGTCCTATTTTGGTTACTCTTTATTCGGTGTCGTACGTTTCGCCTATTTTTTCAGGCACTTTCGTAACCGTTTATACAAATTTTAAAATGATTTGCATTTGTTTAATGATCGTCAAAAAACTATAACTTACACATAAACACTCCACAAACATTAACAAAAAAACACAAACACACGTAATGGGGCCGATGTAGTTTCTTTTAAATGAGCAAATCGCGCACGTGCACTCTGGCCCGTCCTTGTATCAGTACTCAAAGTACTGATTGAGGACTGAGTATTGAGTATTGATTACAAGGACAAGGAATTAAGGTATTTATGTAAATATATCCAGTCCAAAAACAAAAAAGTTTTTGTTTAACTTTTAAGTAACTTAGGGTAAGAGATACAGTTATTGGCCCTTTAAGGGAAGTACCTGTATTAAAATAACTCTAAACGCTTTGTATATTTGTTTTTTATAGTTTCAAGATATGATTTGTATAGGAGACTCCTTTAGAATTGCAGGTGTAACATAAACAGTAAATTTAAGAAATTGTAATACATATATTAAAATTGGAAAGAACAAAAATAATCAAAATCATGTAGGTGTAGTTATTGGCACCTTATGTTATAGCTATTGGCATTGTGTGACAGAGTTATTGGCACCACATGTGCCTAAAACTTTTAATTTTTCAAGAAAAACATGTGAAATAATAAAACAGAATTTAAACTAATGTATAAAATATAAAACATCATAACAAATGTTAATCCAACAAAAATGTATAAGCCTTAAAGTTAAATTCCTCAAAACATTTTGAACAACCCTATCACATGAAAATTGGATAGGCCTTCTCATACAACATGTCACATTCTATTCTATTTTCAAGACAATTATCTTTGAAGTTATTCCCACAAGCATAACAGTTCTTTAATTGTTTTCTCTGTTTTCATTGTTATGCTAGATTCTTCTTCAAAACATTGGTCAGTTTTGTTATGAATGACTTGGTTTTTATTTGTGTCAACTACCTGTTCCCTTTCCACATTTTACTTTCTTTTGCAAATTAGTTTCTTTCCATTTTTAAGATGTAATCAGTAATGAAATACGCTCTGTCTGACGCTTCCCTTTCCTAGTAGATGTTTCCGGCCACAATAAAATATCAGACAAGTTGAATCACCACCGTTAAGAGCCTTTTTTTACGGAAGTATTTCTCAGATCAATTAGTGACATTGTTCTATTATCAATAATTTGGATTATTACAAGCTATTTTGTAACCCATTAGTACCTTCCTTCCATAATTCCTTCCTTAACATCTACAAAAATATATCAAATCTGGGTTCCATGGTTATAGGTTTTAAACCACTTGATTAAAATCTATGGCTTAACTTCATTCACCACATGTTCAACACAGGAGAGCGTAGGAGCAACAGCTTCCTTTGTAATGGCTTCATGCTTATGACTTCGTATACATTCAAATTAGAGGTGGGCGTTATTTAACGTAACAGGAAAAATAATACTATTAATGCGTTGCAGACTATTACCACGTTAATACGTTACGTAGGACACCCTATTATTTTTGTAACGTCAAGCGATAACGCAGGGAAGGAGACTGACGAACGTTCCAGAGAGGTGTTAATTCCAAGTCTTGCATCAAGTAATCATATCTTCAACGTTACATTACAAAATAATACCTTGACAAAAATAACACCTTGACAAAAATAATACCTTGACAAAAATAATACCCTTTGAGAAAACGGCCAGCAGATTACGTTCTTCGTTTGCGTTAATACGTTACAATATTAACAGATGCATCAACTTACACACAGGCTACACATTATTAAACCAGAATAAACAGGATGTTTGGTGTGAGATTCCAGGAAATATTTCTTGCCCTTCCCTATGTCTGTATTCATTTAATAAAAGAATCCATTACACATAGTAGCTTCATAATCAAAGCTTATATGCAGAAATGCAAATTGACATAATAATTACTGCTGACATAAAATATTAAAAAAATAAAACTGCTTTATAGAACTATCCTTCCCTAGGCCTTAGGGAATAGTTGAATTTAAACAATTATTATTGACACTGTGCAATTTAATTTAGTCTAAAACTTTAACGTAAAATTATGTTTTTTCAAATTTTTGTTATCAATAATTACTCTATTTTTACATTTGATTTCTCATAATTTGTATATTATATATTTATTTAAATTTAATTATTTTGACAATTTTAATTGCATTTTGTTAGTAAAGATTTTTTTTGAAACATTTAACTTAAAGCAGCAGACAGCAGAAGAAATTACTTGAGACTCTTGGTAACTTTTTAACATAAAGTAATCTCGCCTGGAAGGCTGGTACCCTTACATTAAATGAATAATATATTTTTAATGTTTATTTTAATTTGAAGCTGAGTATTTAAAATTTGACGTTTTTAAATTTTGATTTATCAATAATTACTTTAGTTTAAATCTTATTATTACTTTTATATTATATATTTATTTATTTACATGTATAAAATATATGTATGTTTATTTCATTTTGAAAATGTTTGTTTTAATGTATTTTGTTAATAAAGGCGTTTCTTGGAATATTCAAGTAACGCTGCAGACAATATTACTTGAGAATATCGGTAACATTTCATTAAATAATCTAGTCTGCAACGAAATACTAAATTAATAAATAATACAGCTTGCTAAAACTGTCTACTAGCATAGATCATGAAAAAAGGTTATCCAAATACAATGCTACTAGTAACTTTCCCGCAACATCATATTACCAAATTAATAGTTCAGTAATTTCGTCTGCAACGTTATATCAAATAACACCTCGGCAGTTTCCCACCAACTATTAATACGTTACAAATTTAATACGTTATTTCAACCTATTACCAAGACGCCGTGGAACGTTGCAGACTATTACCACAATGTAACGGTAATTCCCATCTCTAATTCAAATACACATATTTTCCACCCTGTTGTAATTGGCTTGAAGGCAGAGCTGTAACATTCTGGTAGTGTTATTAAATAAAAAATCAAGATAATTCCTAATTCAGTGCTGAACTCCCTCAGAGGGTAGGTTAAATGGGTATTATGCCCATCAACAAAGAGTATTACTGGCAAACGTAGTTTGAATTTATCAAGAATTGATTGAAAGGCCAAGTCTATATTAAACTCACTTAAAATGCTATTCGCAATAAATACTACCATAGTTATTGTCATGCCTAAAACCAGTTATTGGCATTGCGTACGTGAAATTTATAAGGGTGCCAATAACAACTATTCTAAGGACAATTTTAACGTTTAAATAAATATCTATGAATATTTATTTGTTTATTGTACAATGCCAATCAATTTCAGTGGTATTTGGGATATAACCAAAAACATAGTTATTGGCCCTCAGTGTCAATAACTAGATTTGTGACTTCATAGATCATTACAGTAATAATTGGCACAATCGTTCCTGAAGGATATGTTGTTAAACAATCACTCATTATGATAATAAATGTTTTTAGTAAAATGTAATTTTCATTATCAAAAATAAATTAATAAAAGTTGTGGTGTAAAAATACAAATTCTGTGTTACTATCCTTATGATTTTGTTAAGAAAAACGGTGAAATAGACTGGTCTTAAAAATAAAAATTCACTGTAAAATGCACATGTTCTCTAGAATTGTTAAATATTAATTACTAATGCAAAATATATTGAGGATTGTAGAAAGTTTTTTTTTTTATGTGGTTTGAATATTGTTTAACCTTACTACAAAAACAAAATCATGTGAGTGCTAATAAATCTAGCCGTTACCCTATTGTAATTATGACTATAGTAAAATATAGATTTATTTTATGACGCTAAGATGAGTTGAAAATACGTCAGGAGAAATCTATTCCAAAAAGGTTAAGCAGATTGATGAAACCCTTAAATATCACAATGGAGTTTTATTGTAAACACCCTTGGAACAATTAGTTCTCATATGAGCATGAAGCGTAAAAATCGTATTTGTTTACACATATGCTTACTTTAGCAGTAGATACGCCCATATTTCAATATTAATGTTTTTTCTTTCAATTTACTTAACTCATGAGACTGTATGTGCAATCTTCATACACGTTTTATTATTTCTAATTTCCAATACACAACTGAGAATTTCAAAGACCGAGCGCAATCGTGCGTGGAACTTACGTGTGTATCAACAACGGTTGTTAATTGAAACTTTCAAATATACCACTTCATTATGTTATGTATGTGTTTGGTATGAAAACTTGCCAAGATTACGGGTGGACTTTGTAAAGCGTAATCATTGGCTTAAAGTTTATAAGGTTAATGGAGAACTGCGATTTATGTTTCTTGCGTGAACTCCAATTCCTTTTTTGATGTAATAAAATGTATTCTTTGTCGTAAAGAGGAAGGAGAATTCAGAAAAGAATGCCCGCCATATTTAATCAATTAAAATGCGTACGGAATTTAATGGGGAAATATTATATGCTAATATTTATTTATACGTTACAATTATAATTTAAATTTTATAGGTGTGCCAAATGATCGCCTTTACATTAAAATTGCGGACGTCGATTCCTCCACCTTGGACCTAGAGTGATCACCTAAAACTCTTAAACATTTAAAAAGGTAGTAATTTTACATTGATAGGTGTTATTGGTGTAAAATGTGAAAAAAAAATAGAAGGGAAGAGATCTTAAACTCCCCGGGTAAAATTTACAACGCGCCACCTCGCCATATTGTTGCAGAAGTGGCAACCTATAAGCAAGAAAATGTTTAAGTTTAATTATATTAAAGTATTAAATCAATGTAAACAAGCAGACGTAATTAGATCAAATTTAAGCAATACTATATACAACAATATTTGAGGTTATAGCCCGTCTCAACTTAAGTTGAGGCAAGGAGGGTGGGTAATTAGGGTCGGTCTTAACCGTCATAAAACTGACCCTTATTAATGCCGCCTGAGTGAACCTGTAGGACACTCTAGTATAAAATTGCAATTCAGTATGTCTTAAGTCAAAATGAAAAAACGATATCATATTTCGTTTCATGATATTTTCCAGATAATTTTAATACCAAATTTGATTACATTTGGCCAACTTTGAGCTGTACTAGCATTATAAACTTTCTTAGTTGAATTAACATTACTAATACGGTTTACAACAATAAAGCCACACAAATGTACTAGAGAAGTTCATATTTAAAAATGTAATAAATAATCATTTTGACAAAAAATTTGATACTGTATCGTTATTTATCATAATACAAACAATTGTGAGTTCGTCCCATGTTAATCGGCCGACTTAAAGTGTTGTAACTGTTTTTTTTTTTTTCAATACAAGAAATTACAAAATAAAATTTTTATTATTAATGGTAAAGCGGTATTAATTATATTGCATTAATTAACGCAACATAATAATACTAATAAAAAGTAATAACATATTATAATTACCATATGTGATATTTAAAACTTTTGTCAAAAAACGAAAGCTCTATTTTTTTCTTGAAGTAAAATAGATTTTGGGTGTTGATTGCTAAGGTTTTGTGCAATATCTCTTTTTTCAACTGAGTAAAAAGGTTTAATATTTTTTATTACTTATATCATACCTTTATGAAAACAATAAAACAGTTTTTGAAAATTTATTTAGCAATCAACATCCGCATATGACAGTACTTCAAAATAAAAACCAAATTTTAAAATTTATTCCACGAATTATCAGATAAAATTACTTATTTTGTAGCATTGCTCTTATGGGAATCAGATTCAATATGTCGGACAGGGAAGTCGGCCAATTAACATGGTTCAAAGACACAATTGTTTGTATTATGGTAAATAACGATAGAGTATCGAGTTTTTTTTTGCTCAAATAATGATTATTTATTACATACTAGGGGAGACAAATGCGTGCTCCGCACGCCAACCCCCAATGGAACCTTCTACAAACATATGTTATGTTTAATTTATAATAAAGGTGTACGATTAATAATAACCTAAAAACTAAGATGGTAAATACCCCTAATGATAAATATTAAAATCAAATTATTTCTTATATTTAATAACAGCAGTTATAATAATTGTTAAAAGAACCAGCTAGGCTCAGGTCTACACTTTAAAACCCTAACCTAAAAGCTAGAAATACAAAAATAATTGCTTCAAATTTTGAAATCAGCTGTTAATTGGAGCAAACAGCTATATTATCTGTTTTTTTATTCAACTGGTTGCTATGGTAATAAATGTAAATACATGTGTTGGTTTATTATTCTAGGCCTAACCTAAGAATTTTCCCGACTAAATTTACAAATATTAAAATAAAAAAAGGTTTTTATCGAAATGAATTATAGCCTATGAATGTTACTCAGGGATAATGTAGCTTTTTATTAGTAAAACTATTTTTTCAATCGGTTCAGTAATGCCAGAGATTACCCCCTACATACAAACAAAGAAAACAAACTTTACCTCTTTATAATATTAGTATAGATTTAAATATGAACTTCTCTAGTACATTTTTATGGCTTTATTGTTGTAAACCATATTAGTAATGTTAATTCAACTAAGAAAGTTTATAATGCTAGTACAGCTCAAAGTTGGCCAAATGTAATCAAATTTGGTATCAAAATTATCTGGAAAATATCATGAAACGAAATATGATATAGTTTTTTCATTTTGACTTAAGACATACAGAATTTCAATTTTATACTAGAGTGTCCTACAGGTTTACTCAGGCGGCATTAATAAGGGTCAGTTTTATGACGGTTAAGAACGACCCTAATTACCCATCCTTCTTGCCTCAACTTAAGTTGAGACGGGCTATAGAGACGAAGTCTTGTGAGAAAAACACATATAATAGTATTTAATAACATCTTGAGATTCACAATAGAATTAGACATTGTTAACATGTTGGCTATTATTGCGAAATTTACAGTCATGAAGTATGAACTACATTTATTAGTCTGTAATTTGAATTCGAATTTTAAATAATTTTTTACCAGTTTACCGAAACACAAGTAAATTAAATTTTGCCTTAATTTGTTTAAAGGTCAAACAAATATAAATTACATATGTAAAAGAACTAACATATATATATATATTACATATATAAACTAAAAAAAAGCTGCATCGATAATTTTTTAAATGAATCAAACATTTAAAATTATATTGGATTGTTTATATTGATGTTAATATTACATATTACAAATAGAAAACAAAATTCACGGTTTATTAAAGGTATTTTATGTTTCTTATAAATGCGATATATTGTTATAGGATAACTTTAAAAAAGCAAGAAAGATTTTCACAATAACAGAAAATGACCATTGCAATTAAACCAATCTATCTCAAGAGATTGCGAGTGGAATAATGTATTGCCCGCAATGTCCTTATTGGTGATAACCAAGATCTAAAACTTTGGTTTGGCAAGAGTTAAAAAGAGAGAAAAATAAACTTATTTTCGGCATGTTAAATATATATTTTATTAATATTCCACTAATTTTTCTACTCAACAAGGTAGAATATGGCCACCATCTTTGATTTTTTAAATACAACCACTATTTTATCGGTAGATCATATTATTTTATGACACTTCTGTTCTTTGGTATTTTTCTCTAAAAGCAACCGTTACGGAGCTGTCATGTGTAAAAACAAATATGGCAGCCATATCCATTATTTTTAATGGAAATTAACGTAATGCATTGCGTAACTTGTTGCAATACATAATTTTAAAACTAAAAGTAAACACAGTAAAATCAAGACTTTTATCTTTCTTTAGGCCCTTTATCTTTGTTTTATAAGGCCCAATTGTTGCTGTCATCAGTGAGAAATTACAATGCTAATTATAATAGATTTAAAAAATGTCCGTTATCAAAGCAATAGTTTATTTAGCAAAATATTTTCTGGAATTTTAGGAGCGATACAAAATAAAATTTGGAATAGCCAATTTTACTCTGGGTTCGAAAATTATTCTCAATAGCCTACACAACAAATGTCTTCTGACATAAAGGATATATTTTTAACTGTTTTAACATTTTAAACATATAAATGTAAGACTAGTTTTAATATAACTCATCTTTGTATTACTATACTTGACTAAATGTTTGAATTGTATTCGACCAAAAGTGTTGGTGCTGCAATTTAAAGTATAAGTCGTACTTGATGAACAGCAAGCAATTAGTCCACTGATGTTCCAATCTAAGCGCAATTAAGTTAAAATAATAGTTTTATTATTGAAAATGAACATTCGAAAAGAACATACTAACGTAACTTTGAAACTTGGGAATAGAATATCCAGCAACAAGCTTCCCTGAGACTTTGTCAATTAATATTTGACCCTGCAAACAATTACAGTTTCTTCAAAGTATTCGTTTTCTTCTATTCCCAACTGAATTTCCACATTATTCCCGCTTCTTCCCACCTGCTCACACGCCCCTGGCATGGTCGGCAATTCTCTTCACTTTATACCAGCTTTACAAGCGGCACAAACGCGTTGTAACAATTATTATTGCATTTTAACTGCTTGTAACACAATCGCATTCCCCACATTGTGAGTGTAAGAACACATTTCGTATTATAAAGTACACCACGACACAATCAAATGCTAAACACATGCTTGTTTAAATAAGGAGTGAATGCGAAGTAAAGAAGATGGTTTGGAATTGCTCTGTGCTCCGGTTAGTACGCCCGATTGTACGAGCTAACTTATCCAATAAATTAAGCCCAGGAACACTGTAGCTGCCGTGCAGCCATTTCAGGAAAACAATGAACAATGAACAATTAACACTTGTTATTGTCATAAATGTGCGTTCGTTTTTGTGAGATATGAAATATTTGAAAAATGGAATAACGAATCCACAACGAACAAGAACGTATATTATATTTTTTTTTTAAATACTTCAGGTGCTGGGAGCAACGAATCGATCTTTTGTTAATCGATGTTAAAGTGGTGTACTTTTATAGTACTCAACAACATCCAAATTATTGTTTTAAATGATTTTCTCATAACTTCAGAATTAGTTTATATCGCGTTGGTCTATTTCGTACAATGTTATAGCAACCAATTAATTAAAACATTGAAAGTTAATCTTAACTTTCTACATTAGCTTATCATTCCATCTTCAAAATTCGTATTGTAACCTTAAATTAATAATTTAATTATTGGATTTTTCTTCGAAGAAAATGCGCTCAAAGTGGTTTGTCTAAAAAACTAAAGACCTATTGTAAACTTATAAGATTACAAAGTGGTATTTCTTACCAGGGATACCTTTCATAATAAACACTTACATCTGAAATAGTTAATGTTCATTCCATGGTATACCTTTTTTGAATTCATTTCTTTAGTACACAGTGAATTAAAAATAAAAAATATGTTAAGTAATACCATTGTATTTGGATAACCTAATAGAACTCCGATCCAATGCAATATTTCAATCCACTGGAAATTCGACGATAGTGGCGCTATCTTATTGGGGAAACGACGGAAGCGGTGTGAAGCACCAATGCTACCAATGATTTCTCCCTAGCGCTACCTCGCGGCGCGATCATGCACTATTTTCCCGACAACCTTTTGTTCGGCACACAGCCCCCTTATGCATGCATGATCTATTTTATTATTCATGATCTATGGTAATACTATTATTGACCGAGCGAAGCGAGGTCTCCGTTTTTGCTCGACCGTTCGGCATTTCGTCTGTGTGTCTGTCTGTCTGTCTCACGAATACGGACATACGCCGTGAACGATTGTCATGATTTTTTGTACGAATGTTCCTTATTCCTAGGCCGAGCCATGCGTATATATTGTTTTTTTTTCCATTTTTCATTTTTTAACCCCTTAAATGAAATAAAAATGGATGTCGCACCGTTTCTCTCAGTGTAAGCTTTTTTCCAAAGCCAGTTTGTGGCTTAACCGTAAGTCGAATTGAAAAACTAATGACATTTAGTGCGTAGCAAATTAGATGTTCTACAAAATTAATTTCTTGATTGTTTTCCGTATCTGTAACGGTAAGCTCACAAAAAGCAAACTTCAAATTTGTTAAAAATCGTCCACGTTTATTTATTTATTTTAACCATGTTTTTATACGTTTATTCTTTAGATATCTTCATAAAACGTTATAATTTTATGGAGAAGGAGAGAAAGATCGCTACCTGCTGTCTTGCTCTTTCCTGTGCTACAGTACGTCAGTGTGGTGGCTGTGACTGTGAGCGGGTTATGGTTACTTCCTTACTGGCACACTATTTTTATCCTAAGTTTAAAAATGCATTTGTTATTTCAACGAGCGAGATCTACTGTTCACAGAACTACTAGTTTACCATAAACAAATAAACTAATTCTTGACTTTGAATACTTTTTAGTGAAAATGTTGATAAGAATTGAGATTTAGATCATGTAGGTAAAGATTGTATTGTTGGAATAGGTACTTTAGCTCATGTCTGCTAGTTAGTTTGTTCGCCTCTTTAATGTCAGGGTTTTCAGTAAATCTATATAAATAAAAATGTAAATGTTCGTTTGTTTAAAATCTTTGAAAGTTCTTCACCGATTTTTTTGAAATTTTAACTAAACATTGCATTCGAATCCACGAGTGTTTTTATTTACTTTTTGAAAAACAGCTCCCTCTGTTGGATATAAAACAAACACTCTATACTAATTATTTTACGGCAATGGAAGCGCAATAATAAATAATAATGAAATTAGTTTAGTGTTGGTATAGTAATCAGCTGTGTGCTCTAATATTTTCATCAAGAGTTGATTGCAAACTTTGAAACAATTGTTTGTATTTCTAACTTTTAGATGAGGTTTACGTAAACAATCCCTTCTGTTGAACGTAAAAATATCACACACTATACTAAATACAATACGGCAATGGAAGCAACATAGTAAATAATAATTAAATACGTTTACAGTTGGTACATTAATCAGGTATTTGATATATTTTCATTAACGGTTAGTTTCAAAATTTTAAACAATTATTTATATTTATAAATTTCTAGGTTCGGTATGTGTTTAAGTGTAGACATGAGCCTTACTGGTTCTATAACCTTTATAACATTTACTAGCTGGACCGATCCGGCTTTGCACGGATAGACGAATCAAAGTTAAATGTATATTTAAAAAATATATTATATCAATAAATATAAATTACACTATGTATTTCTTATGGGGATTTTTAGTAACTTTGACCCCCCAAACCCCGCTAAAAATCCGAATTTTTTTAAAACCTTTCTTAGTGAGCACCTAGTGGAAGCTACATACCAAATTTCGTTCCGATCCGTTCAGTAGTTTTTGAGAGATCGTGATCAGTGAGTCAGTGGATTTGGCTTTTATATATATATAGATTATAACTGCTGTTTTAAAATATATATAAAATAATTAAATTTGGACTTTAACATTATTTACAATCTCAACTTTGAGGTTAATATTATAAGCTACACCTTTATTATAAAGAAAACGTAACGTAGGCCTTTATGTGTGTAGAAGTTTCTAACGGGATTGGCGTGCGGAGCACGCAGGGCTTTCCCTAGATAATAATATAATTTAATTATACCTACTAAAGTAATCCTACTATTTGTACCGTATACTAAAGAACTAATTAAAGATGTTTTAATGTTAACCTTTGTTTGAAAGTTTTGAGTTATACCATTCAATAGCAAATCAAACAGGCTACGCAAATGTACTCTTGACGTTTTTCATAACAACTTACGTTTTTTTTTTTTTTTTTTTTTGGAGTGTAAACTTCTATAGGCCCACCACGTTCAAAAAATACGTTTATATAGCAGAGTGTATAGTTCACTTGTTGCTGGGGGTGGATCGTATTTTACCGTCACGCGTTTCACCATGCATTTTGTGAAACGCTCTAATCCATCTGTTTGAAAAAAGTTTTGGTTTTGCCGAGATTCGAACCAGCAGACTTCATCCATAGACTAGCGCCTTAGCCGGTTAGGCCAAGAATGTGTACCAGTCTTAGATAAAAAACGAATAAATTAAATCGGAAGCTATACTGGGCCACATAGACTGGACATGTTCAAAGACTTACCTTGAAAACAAAAATCGCCAAACTGCAGAAATGTCTCAGCTGATCACTTACAAAAACATTATGATACATTGAGGTTAACTCAATAAAGGAAAAGCTAGATTAAATTTAGGTTTATTAACCAAAATAAAAAAAATATCATATGCCCTTAGTTATAAAAATGAAAAAATTTACATGCCCTTAGATACAGAAAAATAAAAAAATGGTTTGTTTACAATTTAAGTTTAATTTAAAAGTTCCCTCCCTAAAAATTTAAAAGTCGAAAAACCCTCCCCATTAATAATGATTACAAGGTTTATACAAAAATTATTAATTAGACAAAATTACAAAAATTTAACATATAGTACCATGGATTTATTAATAAGTAACATTTATGTCGTTGGCCAACTGTAAAACTAAGTATAATTAAATAATAAAAAATAAAGCATTAAATGAAGTTGTGAGACGTCTCTCTATAATAAAAAAATATGTATAATTTCTATGGATAGTCCTTGGTTCGAAACTTGCTATAGCGCTCCTCCCAATATAAATTAAATTATAAAAGACATATATTATATATATTATAAATTTCTAACAAGACACAAGAGTACACAACCTATTCAAAAAAGTTTGCTAGAATGTTCACTGCAGGTTTTAGTAAAATGTCTTATAAAGTTCATAGCTATGCATTAGTAGTCAGCAGGTAAAGTTTTGTTTTAGCCGAACATTTCTAAATCTTGGTACTGAAGTTGGATTTAGAAGCAGAACATTTCTACATGGTGTTATAAGCAGAACATGGTGTGGTAGTTGGATTTAGAACCAGAACATGGTGTAGTACTTGCACCAGTTATACACTGCATTAAAACAAAATAGCATGTTTTTTAGAATTAAAGTAGGCTTTAAAACCAAAACATAGTGAAAAGCCTTTAGGTTAAAAGTTTGCCCTTATAATATTTTTGATAATAGGTGACAAGCAGGTATTTTAAAATAAAAATGTTAACTGTTAATACAAGACTTAACCAAAGTTAACTTGTCAGCATTTGTCATGTTACTTTAACTGTTGCTACATGTTCACAAAGCACATGTTAAACTTTAAAACGTTCATTGGTTATAGGCTCAATATATTTCAGAGATATCGTTATTTAAATGATAGTTTTTTTAAAGGTCCTTATTTGTTAAAAATTACACAGCTTTAAATTTGTACAAGAATTATATAAATTGCCTAAGCTAGGCTTTAGTTTGAAAATAGGCTAGCTACATAAAATTTAATATTTAGGCTGTACTGAAGGTATTTAAAGAAGAAAATTGAATTACATAGATATTAAATTATACTTTATGAGTTTGAAATATTATTTACAATATTAAATGTAAATCTAACTTGATAAAACTTACAAAGGTAACATTTCGTAACCAAAAATGAAAAGCTAAAACATTTTGATTTGGTAATATTGCTTTACATACCTGGATTTAGTAGAATGGGTCTTAAAAGAAAGGCATAACAATTAATAACGCACTGTCGTTAAACTCCCGACAAGACATTTACAGAATATGAAACTTCATTACAAGACTAAACATTGCATCAGTCGACTGGATGAACAAAGCTAGAACAGAGCTAACATCCGGTCTAACAGAGCTAGAAGCCTGTGTAAGGTAGGTCACGTGATAAAACCGCTGGTTGATTCTCAGAGATGCCTATGACGTTATAACTATTGGTGTCTGTACGGAGTCTCCGTCTAGCGGAAAAAAAGGAACTACTTGAGCTAGAAGAGTCGAATAACAGACTGCATTGTCGGTAAGGCCGAGCGCCTATAACGAAACGTAATCTCTTGGTGGAAAAATAATATTTTAATACCGCGGAATTTTAAATAACGGCACAAATGCATTACTAATTTAGTATATTTGAGTTGGGTATATAAGTGTAACAAATTGTCCTAAATCATAGGCTAAATCTGTTAATTTTATTTTTTATTGTATTGGCTGCTATAGTAATGAATTTAAATACATTCAAGAATCAAGAGTTGGTTCTTCTGTTTAGGCCTAACCTAAAATTATTTGTGTGTTTAATTTTATGTATTTCTGATGCATTATTATATAAAAAATGTTGGCTTTTTTTATATCGCCAAATAAGTTTATACTTCTCCTTTGTGGTCATAAGCACATAATTTTAAAAAAAACGTATTCTCATTTAAAATGATTTAATGGTCTCAATTTCGAAACGGACTATTTTAAAAAGTCGATTATTTTTATCGAACTTGGTCTATATATTGATGAGTGAAATTTCAACTCAATCGGTTAGCCGTTCTAGAGATAACAATTCTTTGAAGTTAGGGCAAAAGGGCTTAAGTCAGAAATTGTTAACGTTATTGTACGAACAAAATAAATATTGTTTGTGATTTTAATGGTTACGCGGTCAAACTTCAATGGTAAAGAAGTCAAAATTAAAAAGATCCAAATTTTGGTGTTTTTTTTTTTTTAATATAAAGTGTAACTGTATATATACATAAATATCTTATTAAAATTATGCAAAACATCCCAAGCCGGAGACAACTTAACTAACCACATCCCGTCAGCTTGGAAGCGAGCCAACCACCGTGTGCTTTACTTCCAAACTTCTACAATCATACCACAGATGTGAAAAGTTGCCTGGTCTAGCCGAGATTCGAACCCATCATCTGATCAGGCAACCTATCCTCTCGGTTATGGCTTGATTTAAGAAAAACTAACAAAACAACACTTTAGTTACTTGTTACCGTATTTCCTATCTCGCGCTTCTCCTTTCGCTGTTAAAACATATTCTGCAATGCAAATCATGAGTTTGTCAAAACTTTAGAGTGCTTCTCCTCTAAAATTAACAATTTCTGACTTAAGAACTTTTGCCCTAACTTCAAAGAAATATTAAGACTAAACAAAATGGTGGGTAGCTGATAAACGAAACGTTTATTTTGACCGATATGACTACCCCTGAATATTTCCGCACATAACTAAATCACTCTGTATATTGAAACAGGTCTTTTAGGCAAAGCCGAAGGATCGAAACCAAAACTTCACAAGAGCTACGATCTCAAACTATCGCGTACTGCACCACAGCTGCACCAAATGAGCCATGCCACACTACTCTTGGAATAATAAGGAACAATACTTTCTAACAAGGCTGTAGCCAGGGGAGGTAGTTAAGGGGTCGACCCCCCCCCCCCCCCCGAAATCCCGAAATGGGTAGTAAAAATTAATACTAGGTTTAAAAAGTGCAAATTAAATTATAAAATAGACAACACAACAGAGGATCCAGCAACATGTTTTACATCATTGTGCATTGCATGCATACTGATATTTAGATTTGCTTGATTAAACTACAACATACAATACACATGGTTACAGCCTTACTCTCTTATGAGCTTGATCTGATCTATTAAATAAGAAAACTATGAAAGTTCAACAAAAATACTTTACTTTAACAAAACTCGCAATGCTCTGTGTATTGAAAATTCTCCCAATACCGGGATTGGCGTGCGAATCACTAATGCATTCTGTATTGAAAATACTCCCAATATGGGGGTTGGCGTGCGAAGCACGCAATGCTCCGTGTATTGAAAATGCTCCCAATACAGGGGTTGGCGAGCACGCAATGCTCTGTGTATTGAAATTTCTCCCAATTCGGGGGTTGGCGTACGAAGCACGCAATGCTCTGTGTATTGAAAATTCTCCCAATACAGGGGTTGGCGTGTGGAGCACCCAATGCTCTGTGAATTGAAAGTTCCCCCAATACCGGGATTGGCGTGCGAAGCACGCAATGCATTATGTATTGAAAATACTCCCAATACGAGGGTTGGCGTGCGAAGCACTCAATGCTCCGTGTATTGAAAATGCTCCCAATATAAGCGTTTGCGTGCGAAGCACGTAATACATTGTGTATTGAAAATATTCCTACCACGGGAGTTGGCGTGCGGAGCACGTATTGCTCTGTGTATCGAAAGTTCTCCCAATTCGGGGGTTTGCGTGCGAAACATGCAATTCTATGTGTATTTAAAGTACTTCCAAAACGCGGGTTGGCGTGCGAAGCACGCAATGCATTGTGTTTTGAAAATACTCACCAATATGGGGTTGGCTTTCAATGCACCGTGCGTCGGCCGCTTCTCATAGTGTTCAGTGTCACGCACACATGTGCGTCCTTAGCAGTGAACATGTAAAAAGGGTTCAAATTCAAATCCACGGTCCTGACTTGCCCCCCCCCCCCCCCCCCGAAAATGTTTCCTGGCTACGACCTCGCTTTCTAGTTAAAACAATTTACACGTCGCAAATATTACAATTATTTATTAAAATAAAACTTAAGTTTAAGAACACCAATAAAACCCTTGTAGAATCTTCAACACAGTCACATCAGCATCAAACCCAACCCAACCTCTGATCATCCTAGCTCGTATTCTATTCACTAATTATGAGTCAAGGTAAACTCAAAAGATCGCGTGTTGAAACGCACTAGAGCGCTTCTCTATTTTTTTTTTTAAACATCCTGAACTCTTAAGAGTTAATTTTTGGAACGTCTCCAACGATCGCATGATTTCACCTAGATGTGTTGCATGCTCCAAGTCACGGGACTCATTAGCATAAGCGTCATGCACGCTTTGATCCTGATTAACATAATCCATTCATGTAATTCAGTATGCGCGAGAACTGTCCGGCGTGTTGATCGCGAGGAATTTGTAAACGTTTGTTTTAGATTTAAGGAATAGTACCTGGAGACCGAGCTAAAGCTCGATTATAAGCAGGGCTATGATTTCAATAATAAATATTGGATTATTGAGTTTTGAGGTTAGGCCTATAACATTAAACAACTAAATAAAGGGTATATACAGCATTATTACCTGTAATAAAAATACAGTTTAAAGGATTAACCACAATCTCAACGCTATGCCTCAGAAATAAGTCAGGCCTAAATTAAAGTATTATTTCAATATCGATTTATTCCTAGGGCCTAGTTCGCTCACGTCAATAACTACTATTATTGCAAATTTCCGTGAACATCGTTTAGGTTAGGCCTATAACATTAAACAACTAAATAAAGGGTATGTTTATTATGTATTCGTTGCCATGGTAACTATAAATAGATACAACATTAGGCTTATTTCTAATAAAATATACAGTTTAAAAAAAGCAGATGATTATTGTAATGGCATTGAAAACATTTGCATCAGCTGTGCTTTGTATTGTTTAAAATGGACAAATTTCACTTTTTAATTTAATAAAAAGACGTAGAAAACGAATTTTCCCAGACTGGTGACCATTTCCAATCGATTTCTCGTGGCCAAAAGCCTAATATAAAATCAAAAAATCAAAAATCCTTAGACGGAGATTCCAGATCCATTTAGCAGACAAACAATTATCTCTCGCTTTAGAAGATAAGATATTTCACGCCTTCATTCCCGCTTGTATTCGCGAGACTTATTGGAACATATCTTAGAAATATTCCTACTTTGTAAACAATATATTGAGGCGAGAAAAATATTCTATTGAACTTTATCAAAAGACATTTGAAAAGTGGTATGGTTGTTTGTAACCCAAATATTTACACTTTATTAATATGTCATATTATTCGCTGGTTGACTCAAATTACGTAACATAATAAGACGGAGTGTACGAATATAGTGAAACGTCTATAAGAACCATTTGTTACGTATGCATACAGTTAAAATCCGTTCTTTAAATAGTGACAAATTTTCCTCTGTATATGTTACCAGCAATAATTAAATGCAATAAATTACAAGTGAAAAAACATGGACCAAGACCGGGATTTGAACCCAGGACGATTAGACTTCCGCGATAATGCATCATTCATCTATCTATACTGTATATATAAAAGCCAAAACCCACTGACTCACCGACTCACTGACTCACTGACTCACTCATCACGATTTCTCAAAAACTACCGAACGGATTGGAATGAAATTTGGTATGTAGCTTCTTATAGGGCCATAGGTGCTTACTAAGAAAGGGTTTGAAAAATTTGGAAATTTTAGGGGGGTTTGGGGGGGATAAAAGTTATTAAAAATTACTTCTTCAAAACTACCAAACGGATTGGAATGAAATTTGGTATGTAGCTTCCTCTAGGGCCATAGGTGCTCAATAAGAAAGGGTTTGAAAAAATTCGAAATTTTAGGAGGGGTTTGGGGGGATCAAAGTTATTAAAAAACGACTTCTTCAAATCTACCGAATGGATTGGAATGAAATTTGGTATGTAGCTTCCTCTAGGGCCATAGGGGCTCACTAAGAAAGGGTTTGAAAAAATTCGAAATTTTAGGGGTGTTTGGGGGGATCAAAGTTATTAAAAAACGACTTCTTCAAAACTAAAGAACGGATTGGAATGAAATTTGGTATGTAGCTTCTTCTTGGGCCGTAGGTGCTCACTAAGAAAGGGTATGAAAA
>JAGFPH010003253.1:21771-44615 GCA_018207615.1 Philaenus spumarius | reverse complement strand
AGGTTTGTTTTCAGCGAATTTAAATAGGCAAGATAAGCCATTGCAGTGACTCTTATGGTGAGACAGTACTGTTATGGTTCCCATTACACGTTTTGGTGTTTCATTAAAAATTTCCGCATTTGTTCCGTGCGATTTGGTCCAAATTCGGTGAAACTTTTTTGAGATTTTTCAAACTATAGTGAAATTTTTGGGGGTTTTATCTAAAAAATGTATAGAGAATATTATTCTGAACATTTTTGTTCTTTTACGCGAGATTACACCCCGTCTGGTTTCGCCAAAACCAATGAAAACATAAAATAAAATAACAACCCGGTTAATAAATACACTTGAGGATATTACCGTGGCTGTATCTTCTGATGTGAGGGCGAAGACAGGTATGCAAACTCCTGAACCGACCTTGTACGCAGCGGGCGGAGTGAAGCAGTCCAAAATCCGAGGAAGCAAGGACGAAGAAGCAAACTCGCAAAGTATATATTCCGTAAACGTATGCAGCTATTCAGTGATTTCGTGAGTAGACAAATTTCCCAAATAGTTGGTTGAAACCCTAAAACATGATTTTTCAAATTCGCTTAACTCACGTCAAAACACCTTAAATAAGTAAAGGTAAAAAAACTTAGACTATGAGACTAGAAATTCTAAAAAAATAACTTTGAATATTGGCTTCATGCCGAGTTTGAACTCAATCGGTTAAACCGTTCTCTAGATATTAATTATTTATTAAAAGAAACAAAATGGCGGATATTTGGAAAATGAAGCATTTTTCGAAAAAATATTATTCTTGATTTTCTATTTATTTTGACCCATAGAACCATTTCCCGAAGTTTTTAACACTAACTTTGTTCCACCCTGTATATTAAAACACAAAATTAAAAATCGTGTGAGACTTCTACTGGACCGATTTACACGCAGGTAGTGTCAAATGAAAGGGAATAACAACTATATTTGCACATTTTACCTTATATTTTGGTATCTGGTCAGTAACCATTTAAAAAGCGAGATTAAAAGTTTTCTTAAGGCAATTTAACATGGGGTAAAATTTCAACTTTGCACTTCTTTGAAGAGTTCACTTGAGGTTTCCACTGAACCGATTTACCAGCGGTTTGTTTGAAATGAAATATCAATCTTTCTATATTTGCACAATTTACTTATATTTTTGAAATAATTTAATTTAGAATGTAATAAAAGAACTATTTAAAACGTAATTTATCATCATTTTAAGTTTCCCTAACCAGCTCGTTATTAAAACACGTGATTGTGCATCTAATAGCAGACAATTTTAGCAAAAGGAATCAGCTGGCTTAGAGAAAATCATTAGCTAGTATCTTTCAACGAACAAATTCACAGGATCAAGTTGGACGTTAAATACATAGTGCCTAACAGCTGTAATACCAATAAATAAGCAACATTATGAAAAACTAAAACACGACAATTAATTGAAAGATGAAACTTATACCATTCAAATATGGGTACAAAAACTTAAATCATGTGTTTATGTTGCCGTTAAGGTAGGTAAAATAAATTAAACATAAATTTAGGTTATGCCTAGTCTGTTGAAACAACTTCTTGAATGTATTTACCAATTGAATAAAATAACAGATAAAACAGTTGATTCGAATGTCCAGCTTTTAGTACAAAATAATATTTAAGTTAAGCCTATACTGAACCAACACATGTTTCAACACACACAAACCAATAAAACCTTGCTTGAAGGAATTTAAAAATAAGAAAAAACTATGTTACATCCTATTTAAAAATAATAAGACATATATGAGGCCTATTTATTGATAATATACGGTAATTGAGAGTGAGTAACTTTTTGGTTAGGACTTTGATTAAGTGTACACCTGAGCCTTACTGGTTCTTTTAACCTTTATTATGCTGTTATAAAATATACGAAGTAATTTGATTTGAACATTTAACATTGTTTACCATCTTAGTTTTGAGGTTATTATTAATCCTACATCTTTATTATAAATAAAAAATAACATATGTTTTTACAAGGTTCCATCGGGGTTTGGCGTGCGGAGCACGCAGGGATCTCCCCTAGTTAATTTGTATTTCCCGAATATAATAAATATAAGTATAACAGGTATTTTGGAAGTGCTATATATTTACATTTTTATTGTATTACTATAAGAGACACATTCTATTTCACTTAAAATAAATTAAAATGCATAAATTTCTTCCCCTCGATACACTTTTGCTATTATTTCGTCCACGTCATTAATATTTTAAATGATTACTAAAAATACAATGTATCAAACGTTTTACTGAATAAAGTCAAAGTGTTGCTAACCTAACAACTTATATGGATGTGATGTCCGTGCCATGGGAAAGAAATCAGGTTTTCAACATTTTGATTGATGTTTAATCTAAATACTAAGCAGGGGCAATGATGGAAGAGTAAAGAGCTCCGAAATTAAAAGTCTGGGCCGGTTCGGAACTGCCACTAATTAATGACGTTACTAATTAAAACGCAATTTATCGCTATCGATGTCGTCTCACAATTAACCTTTCTGTGAATACATTTAACCCGAGACGCTTAAAATTATGAAACTACGAAAAGCTAATTACAATATTATGACTAACTACTTAGTTGGCGATTTCTAGCTAATTGTGAACTACGTTTCACTGGATAACAGTTTTTAAATGGATAATTTTAAGAGGTGCATTTTCAAAAATGATTTAAACTTTGATTTGCAGTGTAACCTTCTTGAGTTGTTAGCATTGTTAAATATTTAAAAGTAAAATATGGGACATTGCAAAACAATAAAAGTGGATAAATATCAAAGTTTAGTTTTGTTTTACTATTGTTAGAAATGCACATAATTCTCGCCGTAGTTGGTGATCAGATCGATTTGAGTTCATCACAAATTAATTATTGTAATTGTTTTTATAAATACAGTTTATACTTATGATGAACCTTCAAAGAGTATGTATCTATTATAATGTTTAAGCATATATTTATAATAAGGTGCTTCAAGCGGTTCCTTTTTAATCGGTTGTTTGATTTTTGCGTTTCTGCAACTGTGAGTACATTGTTCTTTATCTATTTGTATGTATATTTATATGCCAATTCGGGTAGAAAATTCTGTCAAAATGATAACTTGTCATTATTTTTTTAAATCAATTAAATTTGTTGATGATTTTTACACACTTGTCTCTAAACAGTTACGATACTAATTTACCAAAAAGAAAAATGTATGGATTTATACAATGACATTGCCTCTTTGATAATATCTTCTTATAATCTTCTCTTTCTTAATTGTAAGGCTATGATTGTTTACAATATTTGGTGTATGAAGTTATAATATTTATTTTTTTATTTAATTTTTTTTTTTTTTTTTTTTTTTTTGAAATCGGGTATAATGATAATGGGTTATGTATGTCTTATTTCTTTGATAGTGATTACGAAGCCTTTGGATGCTTTCATGCACTGGGGAATTATGAATTATTCCCCTGACAATCATACCATGATACATACCAATGATATATACCCTGACATGATGATTACTGATTGTATAATCGGAATTTTGTTACCAATACAGTAAAAGTCTCCTTTAGTTTGATGTTTTTGGGGCTTCTAAACACGTTAGCGTAGGTTTGATCACAGATAAAGTATTTTATCTTTTACACAGATCTTTCACTGGAATAAGAATAGAGTGCCCTAATGAGTTTGAGTCAAAACTAACCATCTCGTTGAAGTAGACAGCAGACAAATCCCTCCCACACAAATCATAATTTTTCTTGGCTGAAGAAAACGATTGAGTCGATGGAGGCGCTGTCTGTTTATACGATTTGGAGTAATAATTTTTTAAATTTACAATATTTGATATTTTTTTCAATGTTGAAACAAATTAGTATTTTGATATGCATTATTTATGGCACCAAGTCACAATATTATAATATAATAAATTACCTTAAAAGGTCCGTCTTGTGACTTCAATTTTGGTCTCTGACTAGTTTTGAAGTCGCAACTTCATCATCAGAACTTCTCCTTAGTTTTTATTTTTTCATTCCTTCTGCAGGAATCGTCAAATATTAAAACAATAGTCAAAACACACAACACATACACAAACACTAATTAAAACAGTCGTGACTAGCACCGGTGTGCACTCGATAATATTTGAGATTTCCAATTATATTATATGTGTGGAGCCATTATATTTATGTGCGAAAGGCAGAACAATGGATGCACAGGAAGAATTTGAAATTTACAAAGCGTACAAAAGTAAACCTGACGACATGTTGAATGATCAGTTATCTTTCAGATCGAATCAGCTGTACGATACTGCCCTAAAACATACATCGAAGGTCAATAGTGGTTAATATTTCGTTCTTATCGACAGTGCTCCACCGGATACTATCGAGTGCACACCGGTGCTAGTCACGACTGTTTTAATTAGTGTTTGTGTATGTGTTGTGTGTTTTGACTATTGTTTTAATATTTGACGATTCCTGCAGAAGGAATGAAAAAATAAAAACTAAGGAGAAGTTCTGATGATGAAGTTGCGACTTCGAAACTAGTCAGAGACCAAAATTGAAGTCACAAGACGGACCTTTTAAGGTAATTTATTATATTAAATTAGTATGTATACAAATGAGATTACTGTGAAGAGTTTAGAAAAAGATAATATTTGAAAAATCCTGAGGCTATTATCACATAAAAGCTAATATTTATGGTAACAACACGAGACTCTCTCTTTCTGTAAACCGATTAAACTCCTTTTAATTTTTCTTTTGACAAATGCCTTCATAATTATGAAAGGAAAATGATTTAAAACAGTAGAACGTTGAGGATAATTTGGAAAACATGACACATATAACTGTCGTCGCTGTTTAGAGGAAAACAAATAATTAATCAATGCCATAAAATTACTGTGGTTAGTACTACAAATAAGTAATTATTATTTCACCTAGTGAAAAGGCTTCATAATTAAACTGACATATATCTGAAATTGCGTTCATTAGAGACTTGATGTTTAACAGTGGATAGATCTAACCACAATAAACGAACAATGGGATCATTTTGACGCATGCAGGTTGTAAAAAACAGCTGATTGATTCGTTTCGCGATGACGAGTTTCTAGGGCGTATGAGATGATTTGCGGATGACTTGGTGATTTGTTTTTCTAACCACAAACCGTATATTCATCTTACTGCAGTTCGTATTTATGGAACGTCGTTCAACGATCCATGAATTACAGTGTTGCGGTTTGCAAAATATACACAATGTCTAGATCACATGAAACAATGAGTTAATTATTTCCTTAGAAAAGATGAGTTAATGCAGTGACTCGTATGGTTGGTCAATAAACACGGATTATAGTCTCCAGAACGTTTTGGGGTGTCATTAAAAATGTTATATATTTATAAGTGTGTATGTTCACACTTTAACGGCCTAATTTTAGTCCGATTTGGTCCTAATTTGGTACACACGTTGGTTTTATAAGTAGCTTGGACGAGTTCTTTAGCCAACAAATACAACAACTGGAAGAATTTTTTTTACCAGAAGTACATTATTTTGGAGATTTTCCAAACTGGTATTAAACTTTTTTGGATTTCATCTTAAAATAAAAAAATAATTGTATTAAATTATTCTTGACATTTTGTTTCTTTACATGACCTTACAGCCCGTCATGCAAACACGGGATGCAAACTCACGTAGCGCTTGCGCGCTGAGAGCGAAGAGAAGTCATCCATAATCCGAGGAAACAAACGAGGTTTAAACTCGCAAAGCATGTATTTCGTAAATGCAACAGCTATTCAGCTTTTTCGTAAGCTAAACCATACAAACTTAATTTTGGAAACTTAGCGGTTCAGCTGTTCGAGTTGTTGACCAGTTTCATTTCTTTGTCGGTTCATCTATATTTTCTAGATTGTATAATTGAAATTATTACTAAAATAAACGGTATCAGTTAACTGACACAAACTTTCTCCCAACTGTAGTCAAAATAATATTGTTTTTAATCATTTGATTTACTACTTTTTAGAACAAAACAAAAAAATAATATTCTACCTACGTCAATCGTATAAAAAAATTATTGTCCCAGGCGGGATTCGATCGCGCGACCTTTGAATTACTGGCCGTGCTCGCTACCGTGGTGCTACCCCGTGCGGCAGCCGCCGCGATGCTAGATTGACAACACAAACTTGTTTATTTTTAAACATTTCCCCATAATTATAAAACGCCGAAGTTTTGACAAAAGCGGATGGTGTCATTTTGTTTGGCATCTTAAGCACTATAAATACTGAAAATTTGATCAAAATCGTTAGAGCCGTTTTTGAGAAATTTGCAATTTTGTCGTTTTTTATGGGTTTTTAGGGGTAAATTACCCTTAAAAATTAAAAACTCCAAAAAATTAAAAAAACGCCTGGAGATATTAGGGTTTAGTACCTACATACCAAATTTCATAAAAATCGGACCAATAGTGTCCTCTCTGGTCGTGTATACATACAGACAGACTGACAGACAGACACCACTCTAAAAACATTTTTTTGGGTTCAGGGTGCACCAAAACAAAAAATTCCACTAATAATATTTTTGGGTTCAGGGAGCACCAACACAGAAAATTGCACTAAACAATTTTTGGGGGTTCTGGGAGCACCAAAACAGATAATTCAACTGAAAATTCAAATTCGAACATTTTTACGAAAACAACACTTTCTCCATATACTACGTATAGGGTGGAGAAATTAATACAATGTATCAATCGTTTTATTGCATACGAGTCAATGTGTTTCTAACTAACTTATATAGATATCCTGTCCATGGCATGGTAGAGAATTGAACTAACTTAAATTTTTTGCGTAAAATACTAGTAAGCTGTGTGTACTGTAATGGCAGGTAATAGTAATTCTGGATCCATACTGATAGTGGTCGTGCTATAAGGCTTGCACATAAACAATAGCTGAAGTCCGAGTTTATATAGTTAAAGGGAAGGGAGCCTGCTTGGGGCTAAAAGTTCAAGACAAAATTAATCTGATAGCACATGGTCTGGAATCGACTCCAGACCAACCAAGGTGGACTTAACCAGTAGATTGCCTTTAACTTCATCAAGTTAGTTGTAAGTTCGGGACCAGCAGCGAAAAGTTTAACTTTTACAGAATAAACCAGTTACACAAAAGTTGGCCAGCTTATTTAATGGACCTTCTTCATCACCGCCATCCTGACAACGTCCAAAAGCTCGAAAGAGAAGCCTAATGGCACGTCCTATAAGAAGACGTGGACTAACAACAGAGGAAACCGACATCGAAGTGCCCAACACACTAATACAAGTGAATTTCCTTCAGTATCACAAAGACTGTCCTGCCAGACTTACAGTCGTAACATCATTGTACTGAATACCACCCCAAACACTGAAGTGCAGATCGTTTATACAAGGAATTATAAACCAACTGGATATAAAACGGATCACTGTAGTAACTATATTAGGCCGATGGGTCGGATAAACAATTTTACAACTAAATTTATTTTGTTTATTATCAGGTAATAGACTTCCGATCCCACTTACAGTAGGCTGCTTATAAATTTTTTAAATAGAACAGAACATGTTTATTCTAAACGATGTTTCAATGTATGTAGTGCAAAACTGTTCCGCCTTTGAAAACAGCTCAAAATTGAACAGCGCATAACTTTAAATATGCCACAATCGCCGGCTTACTTGAGTGTGATGTCCTACAGTTCTTAAGATAAGAAATAAACTTCATTTGTATTGACCTTTACAGACAGACCAATGCTTTAAAGAACGTCACTGTAGATATTTTACCTGCAAAATATTTCTTCTGAATGTTTTACCATATCTTTAAAAGTTTAGACAGAATAAACAATCAACGAACACCATAACGTCCGATTTTTCTCAAAATTGTATAGGTTGAATGCTATTTTTTGTTACTATTTATGATATCTTATCTAAAGAAAAGTGTTCTAGTAAAAATGATCACTGCCCTACGATTCACAATCAGTCTGTATAGTGTAGCCTACCGTTCGTATAGGCAAGCTGTGCTGCTGTGCTACTAATAAAAAGACATTCTAAGAATTGAAGGAGCATTAGAACGAAATTTAAAACGCATTGCCTGTAAAAGCTAAACCGATTTCACTCCAGAAAAAGTGAAATTTGCTAATCACGGTATTTTACTTAAAATAATGATTTCTGTAAACGATTTCCTTTTTTATAAGAAAAATGTTGCAATTTATTTTAGAAAATTAAAGGTTTAAAATAAATACGAATTTCTTATTTACACTTTAATTTAGGTTCGGGGGTAATTGTACAAAATGAATTTATCTAGCTAATTTCTTAAGCAAATATACATCACATCGTATACATTACTAAAAATTTTAAAACTAAAAAGTAAGTTGGAGCATTGCAGAGGTAACCTTGCATTTGCAATATATGCAGCAGCTGAACATTTTTTTTATTTAGTTTTGTTTTTCAGATTAACATTTGGTTTAATACTGTAACTTGTAATCCATTTTTTATATATTTACTAGTAAGCCTCCGTGAAAAATCACAGGCTGATTTATTATATACACATTAGTAATCGTTTATAAAACAAACTATTAAAAACCAACATTAAGTAATATTTATCTAGGCCTACATAAGTATGCTGATGGAGATTTTTAACTCGGTAAATGTGTACAATTATAAGGATTATAAAACTGTAGTCCTATTTGTTAACATTTTGTATTTATGTACGTTATTATATATTTAAACAAAGATAAAAATATTATATTTTAATTGCTTTTAATTTCGTATTGATAGATCAAATGATTTAGAAGTTATTAATATTATAGTAAAGAAATTAATAATCGAATATGTTTATATTATACGAAGATGTATGAATGTTTCCGAAAAAATTTATATATCTCTTCTTTAAATTTGTAGAAATAAATATACTGATGATAAAAGGTTATACCGATTGAAGTTGTAAACGTAACCCCAAACTATAAGCTACATTGGGTTTGTGTATTACAGGTGATGGGTAAAATCAGCTGTTTAGATGTAGGAATGTTTCTGAAGTTAAAGGAATAGGTATATTTTCTTTAAAATTTGTATAAAAAAAAATCTATTGATGATAAAAGGTTGTATTTATATATTAGTTTATAACCTGAAACCAAATATTATAATGTATATTATAGCATACATTAGTTATTTAGCCCATATTTAAAAAAAAATTAACTTCATAAAGACATTACAATGATTGAAGTTGTAAACATAACCTCAAACTATAATATACACTGGGTTTACAGATGATGGATGAAATCAGCTGTTATATTAAATGATACTCACGTTGATCATGTATATTAAGATCTAGTTAGCGTTCAGTTCATTCGCCAGATTTATAATGTTAGGATGCAGATAGCCTTTTTTATCGTGTATAAAGTTTTTAAAATAATATTTTTTCCTATTATGAATACCTATAAAAAATATTTGTATAACTTGGGTTTAACAAACTTCAATTAAAAAAATGTATATCGGCACACGTGATAGTGTAAGTGTGTGTGTGGATGTGTAGAAGATGTGTGCGTCAAGCGTTCAATCTGTTTTCGTGAATTGTAACTCCAAATTGTAAAGGTTTTTCTAAGTACTTTGTTGTTTCATTTGATTTATTGAATGTGTTTGTATGTGTTTTTATACAGAGTGTTCATAAACTCCATTTAACCCCCTTTATTATTTTTGTTACTCAAAAAACAAAACTTTATTGGCATATCTGAACGTCTATGATTTTGGGCGCTTGAGAGGGGTAGGGGGCTTAACAATTGTAAATGTAAAGGTAGGATAATATGCAATATAACATTGAAAAGCTTATTAAAAGAGAAACAGAATGGCGCAAACTAGAATTTAATATCGTGCTTCGTTTCAAAGTAATGGACAATCAAAGTTCTGGAAAATTATATTTTTATCATGACATCAAAGCAGGTTATTAATTTGTTAATGTTAGAAATAACTAAGTTGTAGGTTGAGGTTAAATGTAACACATTTTAAAAATAGAAACTGTAAATAAATTTAGTACGGTACCACTAATTTATCTGTGTTTCTATGTGTACTTGAAAAACTTTGGGGGAAAATGTAAATGGAACCCTTGACCCTTGCTCCTGACTTTCTCTACTGTTTGGGTAACTGATAAACACCACTTGTCATGTACTGATAGGATAGCAATACCTCCCTCATTTTGTTCCTGATATTTGTTGTGATAGCTCTCAGTTTTGCCTTTTTACAAATGAATCGCTGAAATGAAGAAATTTTTTTACGGACAAGAACCTGTTTTGGTGTTATAATAAAAGTCTAATTTTCCAGAAATTTGATTGTCCATTAGTTTGAACTAAGAACCCAAAATCATAGAGGGCCAGATATGTCCAAAACTGTGTCCTGTTATGCAACACATGATATATTATATAAACAACTTTGTTAACTTATTTTCAGTAACAAAAATAATGAGGGGGTTAAAGCGACTTCATAAACACTGTATATTTTTAATGGTGGAAGTTGTTGTTTATCAGTGTACTTTCCACAAATATCGAACTGATTAGAATTTTATTCCTTCGCAAACATGACCTCGGGCCATGGTACACATTTTTCATAAGACATGAAAGTGTTTATTAGCGAATATCCATAGGAAAGATGAGCTATTGCAGTGACTCTTAGGTAACACCTAAGTTTGGAAGGGTTCAATGAGCATCGATCATAGTCCCCAGAACACGTTTTTCAGTGTCATTAAAATGTATATATATATATCTCGTGTGTTCGCACTCTAACGACAGCATTTTACATTTTGGTTTTTAAGTCGTTTTCGACCGGAACTAAAACATTTTTGAGATTTTTCTAGAATGAAGCTTTTTGCAGGTTTTATCTGAAGGACTAAATATTAGAGACTCATTTCGTTTTTATGCTCTCGACCTAATAGAACGTCTAGTTCTCCCAAAATCTATCAAAACTTAAAACACCATAAAAAGCGAGTTTGTTCGTTGCGAGCGAAGCGAATAATACGAACTGGCATGGTCGATGTACAACTGAGTGTTTTCTCTGCGAGCGGAACAAAGGCGCGGTATGCGCTGGGCGGGGTTAAAGGCTGAGATACAAATTGTAGTAGGGCTAATGTATTCGTACACTGAGGCAGCTATTCAACGCCTTCGTCAGTGGACCAATTTCTCAAATAGCAGAAACTCTAAAACATATAAACCCACATCAGCGGTGATCGAATTATTTTGTTATTGTAAGAAAAATATAAGAACAATAATTATAATTAAAGAGTAAAACCTTATTTTATTGAAGTAAAACATTCACAAATATTATAATTACGTACTAAAGCAGTTAAACCAGAATTATCTGTAACGCAACCACGTCAGGAACTGTCAGACATGGAGCAATCTATATAATAAACATGAATTATCGTTCCTTTGTAAGCGCATCACTTGAGGACGGCTGGACCAATTTTGCTATATTTTTGTTTTAAAATGTTCGTAATAGCATTGTATTTGGATAACCTAAAAGAACTCCGATCCCATGCATTATTTCAATCCACTGGAAATTCGACGATAGTGGCGCGATCTATGGGGGAAACGACGAAAGCGGTGGGTAGCACCAATGCCTTGAATGATTTCTCCTTAGCGCTACCCCGCGGCGCGATCATGCAATATTTTCCCGACAATCTTTTTTTCGCCACACTGCCGCCGTAAGCGTGCATAATCTATTTTATTATTCATGATCTATGGTAATAGTCCGAACTAGGTTTTTATATAAAGAAAAATTTGAAAAGTTTAACAAAAAAGTTTCAAATTTGGAGAAAAACTAAACAGCCTCTTTTGTATGGACTCAAGACCATAGCACACAAAAACAGCTGTTCGTATAAAAAGCTTAGCATCACGTCATATTTGTTTACATTCATTGCCATAGCAACTTTACTTATCAGTTTATTATTCTTCAAAAACCAACAGCTTTTTTTATTATTCTTCAAAGACCAACTTAAAGCAAACAAAAACAAAAATCAACTAATACTTACTATATTTTAATTTAATTCAAACATTGGTTGTTACATATTATAATATATAAAACAGCTGATTTGAATCAAAAACTGAACATAGTTTTAGGTTAGGCCTACAATGAACCAAAACACGTTTATTTGCAACCAATTGGGGTAATATAAAATCAGTTTTTTTTTACAATTCTTCACAAAACTATCAGTTTTTTTTTTTTACATTTGGTAAAAGCAAACAAAAGGTTTACTGTATTATCTATATACCTAAAGGTTTACAAATTCTAAATCTAAATTTTTGCAGTATATTCTTAAGTGGTATAAAAACCATTTTGCAATTCGATTACTTAAGTCAATGTAACGAAATGGAATAACTACCCTTTAAATTAAATCAAACAAAAGCGAAGCATTGCTGGATCCACTAGTTTAAAAAAAAAATGTATAAGAAGCAAAATTGCTAGACATAAAATTATACGAGCAACGTTTATTTAATTTTCTTAAAATTCTTGCAAACTTATCCGTTCTAATTATGTTAATATCTGACCTGATAAAACGCACGTGGTCTACACCAAGTCATGAACTATCGCCAAGGCTTAAGCAAATGCCACTGGATATGCCGGAAGGTAACGACTCCGGTATCGGGCTAGAGTATATCGCAAGGTTAGATAGATACAAGTAATGCTAAGAGCGAGATTGTGTTTCTAATGGCATTGACAGTCGTTATTTGTCACTGATCGAATCGGAAACTAAAAGCAAATACATGTGTAAACAATGTATCGTGTGTTTCTACAATTCAGTATGTAATTGATTTTATTACGGATATAAAACTATCGAAACTTTCGTAATTCCAGGTATATTTATATAGAATTTTTACTTTTGCATCAACGGGCAATCAATAGCCATTTAGAAGTCAATATACAGCTGATTCTGTAACACGTAGAACCAATTCAGAGGGTAGTAATATGAGGAAAAAACAAGAAAAACCTTCCTATAAACATGATGTCGGGAAACGATTCTTTTACCAGCCACACGCCATTTTGATTTGTATTACTAAATTATTTATATCTCTACAACGACTGAACCGATTGAGTACAAAAAGTAACAATAAAACAACTTCAACTTAATTAATTGTGTTTTATTATAATTACTTGTTCGGACATTTGCCATCATTTGTGTGTTAAATAATCAAACACGACGTTTCGGGAATACAAATCAATTTCTGTTCTCAAGTGACTGAAACTAACGGTACATAAACCCAGGCAACTAGGCCTATGTAAGGGTGAACAAAGGAAAACTACAAATTATTACTAACCTTAAATATCTACGTGATACATCTCAGAGCTAAAACTGAGAAGTCAAACACACCAACCAACGGACAAAACACAATTCAAACACTATGCACACGCAATTGATGGCAAGCGTCTAGTTGACAAGTTGGAGTGAGACTGACAACTGGCCAGAGTATTAAGGCGTGGCCAACAGGAAGGGGTAGTTCCCTATTGGTATTGCAAATTAATTATTGCCTACCCTTTTTTTATTTGGAAGTTGAACCCGTCAATTTAATGGTTCCTGTTTTACAGTTAACCTATTCTGACGGTTATACCACGGGATAGGAAATTAAACGTGATACAAACATTTACTTTTGACGTCATTTGTAAAAATTTACTGCTTTAGAGTCATTTTCTTTAAAATTTTTAAATGGCCGCCATTTTAAAATGGATTATTTTGACAATTCTGTTATTTTATTCAAACAAGGTGTTTATATTGTTGAGTAAAGTGCAAAATTTCAACTCAATCGGTTCAGTAGATACAGAGATATAAATTATTTAGTAACAAATACGAAATGTTTGATAGCTGGCCACTCACTGAAATTATATTCTAGTATTATACAATTAGCCTGTATTATACTATCAATAAAAATTCTAAATTTATGAATCAAATATTAATATTAACTTATAGTTTATTTCTATTATTATTTCTGTAAGTGTGTTATCATGTTTAAATTTTGTTTCTCTTTCTTAACGTGCCTAACGAATGTTGGAAAGTATAAAATTGGATCTCGCAGCTGAACCGCTGACGTAAGTTGAGCGAATTTCCTAAATTATGTTATATGTTTTAGGGTTCCAACCAACTATTTGGAAAATTAATCTACTCACGAAGGCGCTGAATAGCAGCCTGCGTGTAAGAAATATATAAGTCGAATTTGTTTGCACCTCATCCTCAGCCCGGCTCTGGAGTTGCTTAGTTGCCCTCGCAGCGGAAAAAACTCTATGCGATTTTGCACCTTGGCCTGGCGAATTGTGGATTGCGCTTTGCGAGTTTTCACCTCAGCTGTCGGCCTTGGATCAGCAGCTGCCCCTCGGTAAAATCCTCCTCGTGGAATTGAACTGACTACTTGTATAGTATTTTGTGGGGCTATAACGTCGTGTAAAAAAACAAAATGCACAGAATAATCTCCTGTATTTATTTTTGTAGGTCTTTGCAAAGGGAAGAGTACGGGACGACCAAGAGTGAATGAAGACCGAGTGAGAGAGTCTTTCAAGCGTAGTCCCAAGAAATCAGTTCGAAGGGCTAGTCGCGAATTAGCAATTCCAGTAACGTCAGTATGGAGAGCGTTAAAAAGACGCTTAAAACTATGTCCTTATCGTTTGCAATCGTTACAAGCTCTAAAGCCAACAGACCACGGTTTCCGTGCCAAATTTACAAACTATATGTTGCCGCATGACGATGAAGATTTTCTGAATCGTGCCGTCTTCAGTGATGAATCGACACTTCACCTAAGTGGAAATGTGAACACTCATAATGTGTGCATCTGGGGGTCAGCAAATCCCCACGAGATGGTACAGTTACAACGAGACTGAATGTTTTTTGTGTTTATGGGTCTTCATTTTTTGCTGAAGCATGTGCAACTGGTGTTTCTTATCTTGATGCGCTACAACCATGGCTCTTCGTCAAATATATATCTATTCGTCGAAGAAGATATCTAAACCTGCAAGCAATGCTACAAACTTTAGATACGCAGAATGTACATATTTATGGACTTCTAAACAAACATTTTTGGATAAGCTACTCACTTGTAAGCCTAGCTTCATGGCTAAACTTAGAAGATTGAGATCCTTACGACATATTCATTTTGAAGTAAGCGGTACGTATAACGATAAATATTTACCAGTTAATATTGGACGACTTTAAATGGAAAAAACATAGATCTAGATTTTAGTTTGTAAAAATAATCGTATATTAAGAAAACTAAGCTTTTCGGAACTTAGATTTTGAGCGTTTATAATTATATATAGAACTAGGGGCTCTGCCCCTCGACGCTTCACTTCGCTCGCAGTTGGAAAATTCGCTAAAGGATCTCGTTAATCTTTGGCTCGTTTGCACATGGGTGACCGAGCATAAATCAGCTGTTTTAATTTGGTACCTGACTCAAACTCATTAAACATTATCTCCATAAGTTTAACATGGGAAATTTGGAGAATTGTGTGCCGGAGCTCTTTCTCGGGTGAATAGCGGCTAAACGGATGATTGGATCTTAAATCTGACGGAAAATCGTTAGTTTGAAATTTAACTTTCTACAACTTTTGTATTTAACATTTTTTTATAACTCTTGTCGTTGTCTTACAAAACGCGCTCAAAGTGGAAAATTTAAAAAAAAATAACTTTTCCCGACCGAGAAGTGTATTCAAAACTCAAAAATGTTAACTTCTGGACATTTTTCTAAATGTTCCTCGTCGAGAGCTTTAATTAAAGTATGAGGTCGAGGGGCGTACGATTACGGGAAGTGCCTCATAGTGTATGTCAGTGAACCTTCCTAGCTTTATATAGGCCTAAATACAAAGACGTTGTCCGGAGCCTCCCTTCTCGGATGAATAGCGGCTAAAAGGATGATTGGATCTTAAATCTGACGGAAAATCGTTAGTTTGAAATTAAATTTTAAACAACTTTTGCATTTAAAATTGTTTGCTATCTCTTACCGTTTTCTTAAAAAACGCGCTCAAAGTGGAAAAATGAAAAAAAAATTATTTCCCGACAAAAAGGTGCTTTCAAAATTAAAAATAATAACGTTTGTTCATTTTCTGAAAGTTTCTAGTAGAGAACTTTAATTCAAGTATGAGTCGAGGGGGGTTAGATTGCGGGAAGTGCCTGATAGTTAATCTAGCTTTATTAGATTAGCTATTATCTGAACGTAGATTAGCTCGCATAGTATTTGCAAATCTTCTTGAGTCGTCCTGGTAAATTTAATATCTACGTCAATCAAATTTGAAAACTGGTACACTAACATGCACTACACTTTTACATAAAAAATAAATAAATAAATTTAATTCGACTTCCGTAAGGATTCGTTTGACGTATGTAATATACGAAGGTTGTTGAAATGTTAATGGCATATTAAATACGGATATAACATTCAACGTATTTGTCAGATAGTATGACTAATGTAGTCATTACATTGCTAAGCTGACATTTCCATAAAAGCTGTTTATTTTATGCATATTTCTCGAGACAATGTTTTATCTAACCTACGAACGCGTATGATTAATAAACTTTAACCATAACGCATACAAGGAGTATTTCTCAGATCGGAAAATCCTTTGTTACAAACCGTCTTTAGGTAAGCAAATTGTTTTTAAAATGGTAATGTTCATTTCTTACTTCTTAGTACGTGAATCCCACTTAAATTAAAGATGATTTCAAGTTGCAATTTTCTGTGTGTTTCTCAGAAACTGCCATTGAAGGACTTGTTAGAGTAGTTCAAATAGAAGATGCTGTATTTATCACATTTAGCAGGTATTTCTTGAGCCTTATCTCTGATTTTTTAATAAAATTGTCATTGCAATGTAGATTAATAGATGACTAAGTTGACCAACAAGCTGGACTCACCAAACTATCAATGTGTATAAATGTCATATTCTACTTCGAGCAGAAAATGTATAAAGATGTAAGTGGTAAGTTGTTCATCCATCAAACAACATTCATCAGAATAAAGTTTTCTCACTAACGGGCATTTTAATTAAATGGATCAAATTTAATAAACTTAATGACCACCGCCAACCGTTATGTTATTTATAAAACTCTAGCTGCGTACCCCTTAGCTACAGTAACGACATATTAACATTAATTACTTTTATATAAACTTAACTGTATCGTGTAGTTATCTATATGAGATATGTATCACATACATAAAAAACGGTACCAGGAACTGGTACATATTTTCTCACAAACATATTTAAATTATTAAACAGATTCACTGTGACTTCATAATTGCAGGTGGGGTAGGAGAGGTGATTTATTAAAGTAGGAGATTAACTAATAAATATTATTATTATCTAGAGAGAAAACCATTTGATCGATTTCTAACAAATTTGCACCAAACACGTAAATTAGGGCTGTATAGATGCATGGAAAAAGGGTTTGAAAATTTTTGAAAACAACCCCATTTATAGCCAAAACAATACCCCAAATCACTTATTATTATTATTATGATCACTTATGGCCCTAGAGGAAGCTACATACCAAATTTCATTCCAATCCGTTGCGTATAGTTTTATAGAAATCGTGATTTAGTAACTTTGACCCCCCCCCCTCCCAAACCTCCCCTAAAATTTAGAATTTTTTGAAAACCTTTCTTAGTGAGCACCTATGGCCCTAGGGGAAGCTACATACCAAATTTCGTTTCCATCCGTTTAGTAGTTTTTGAGAAATCGTGATCAGTGAGTCAATGGATTTGGCTTTTATATATTTAGATGTAGCAAAGAAAAATGTTCGAAAAAACCTTTCGACATACAAACTAGTTCTTTTTTATTGTAAAATTGAACAATTTAAGAAAAAATTATTATACCTATTTAATAACGTATAGATAATTTAAAACACAAAATTAGTTTTAATAAATTGTATGATATCAAAGATTAAAAATTTCCTACAATAATCCACTAATTTATAACAATTATAATTAATAAAACACAACACCAAACCAAAATTAATTGTGCGTGGTTATTTCCGACGGTAACCAGATAGAAAGTAATGACCAGGGTTATATCCGACGATTTTGTGCTGTTCCAATATTTTGTCAAAAATACCCCAGTTGATTAAGCATTTGGAAAAGTTTCGCAGTGAAAAAATAACAATGACTAGGCTTGCAGACACTTTTATTATTTGTTTGACTGATTGTTATTACAATCTTAAAAATCAAACGTACGAATATTTTGAACGATGTGCAGCAAATAGTTTACTTGCTTAGCTTTAAGTAACAGTTATCTCCCGTGATGATAACATATCAGCGTTAAGGGTCTGCTCCAGTAAACGAGAAAGCAACCGGAAAAGCAACCGCTTCTCGCTGTATCCCTATCTAAACAGTGCAATTTCTTGCAGCTGAACGCTTTGACATTGCCTCATTTCATACCATTTTATAAGTCTATATTTTGTAATTGAGTGTTGAGAAAAAAAATGAATATTCTTTATAAAATTTCGGATCCGGCTTGCAAATTACTTTTCATTACTAAGTTATTATCGTGTTAGGAAAAAAATTCAAACTTTGTACTTACAAAATGTCACTTACATAAGAAAAGAAAAGCATTTAAAAAAACTAAAATGCAAAACAGATGAGTATTGTAATTGTGCTTAAAATGAGACCTTGCAAACAATTTTATGATAAAAAATAAACGAAATAAATGGTTTGAAATTTAACATTGCTCTTATGGGGTAAAAATCCAACATGGAAGCCACGACAGCAGACCCTTAAATATTATTTTGGAGTAACTGTAAGGAGCAAAGAACAGCTGCGGATGTTACCAGATAGAGGGTTAAAATACTCACAATATCTGTATTTTATTATAATTCATTATAGCTACATAATCTAGTAGCTATTGACAGATTTATTCGTGTAAACGACCTGGACGATAGCAGTGCTATTACAAATATTCAAACAAAACAGAACTTACTAAAACCGCTTTCTTTACAGTTCCCAACTGACCCGGACATGACACTAATTTTGTGAACGCGTCTGCGCCTAACAATTTAGGTAACAAAATGGAACTGAAAGCATTATCCTTTCTCTAGAAGGGTTGCGCCGTACCGCCACCTTTCACCCTTTCACCGCTATTAGCCACGCCCCCGCCTCGTCTGTAATTAGTATTATTAATTACATCAGTTGTTTATCATGGATTTTAATCAAGTGTCGTTTTAGATGCGTATAATGGAAGAACGCCTGAAGACATTAAAGACACTTCCTTTGCTAGATATATAATAGAGCCTTTGTAAAGTTAATGGTCACCCACATAACTATGAGAGCTTACATCATCTGGTTTAATATTAAAACAACTGAAACGACAAAGACTGTTTTCAAATACGTGCTCTTTATCGACGCTTTTAACAGAGATAAAGCGTTATCGAGAAGAATGGCGGTGACTATGATGTAAATTCTGTTGACATCATAATTATGCATCGACGAAACGTGGACACCAGGTGGGAACACATTACTGCACCGACAACAAATTGTTTGAGTAAGTTTTGAAACTTTATTAGTACGAAATAGGTTGTACAAATTATCTATATAAAAGCGAAATACCACTCACTCACTCATTACGATTTCTCAAAAACTACCGAACGGATTGAAATGAAATTTGGTATGCAGCTTTCTCTAGGGCCATAGGCGCTCACTAAGAAAGGGTTTGAAAAAATTCGAAATTTTAGGGGGAGTTTGGGGGGATCAAACTTATTAAAAAACGATTTCTTCAAAACTATCGAACGGATTGGAATGAAATTTGGTATGTAGCTTCCTCTAGGGCGATAGGTGCTCACTAAGAAAGGGTACGAAAAATTTCGAAATTTTTAAGAGGGGTTTGGTTTGATCAAAGTTACTAAAATCATAATTTCAGATCTTTTATTATTATGACAGTAGTGCTTTTATTATTTAAGATCTATATATATATATATAAAAGCCAAATGCCACTCACTGGCTGACCACTTAAAAAGAATACAATTACGTTAAAAAGACTGAAAATATCAACCACCACGGGCAACGCCGTACGGGTCAGCTAGTTTTGTATACAACGTAATATGGAGATTTATTGAATTGACAATGAATACACGTATTACATGGAAAATAAAATTACAAAAAAACAATATTTTTCTAAGCTCGTTTAAACTACAACTTATCTGAGTAGCAACAGCTGCATAAGTAGTTATAATTTTGTAACCATTGCTCTCACTAATGATGGTAGCTTTGTCGATGAAACGCGTATGAGAATTTTAGCAACACATTTTGTTTGTTTGTTATTTCTTATATAGTTTCTTAACTTACATATTAAAGCAATTTATTTTAAATATTATAACAGATGCATTAAATTTTTCACTGTTACAGTGGTCATTCAACATTGTGTTAAACAGTAAACTATTTAGGTTTATTAAAATGGATTTTTTTCACCACTGGGGGTCAGGAGAAAATCTGGTATGTCACCGGATGCAACAGTAGGCTCGGTACACACTTGCTGCAAAAGAACGCGGGACACTGCATCCATTCAATTTGCGTCCTATCTGTGCCCTATCTCCGTCCTATGGGCGTCCCACGTTTATAAGCCACATCAACTCTTGCATTTGCCACCAACCGAGATGGATCGTACACGAGCTCAAATGTTAAAAAAGAAAGTTGTTTTTTCAAACTTAGTGTACAAGTACGTACATCGGGAAAGTGCAATTAACAATAGCAAGTACTGGATTCATCCATACAACAGCGAGAGGTGCTTGAAGGGTCCTTTTAATGTATGTTTGATTGATCTCAGAGAAGATGATGACAATTGTTTAATTATTTTCGAATATCATTCGATCCTTTGGCGAATTGACCGGTCGAATCAGCGACGCATTTCAAGGAAAAAAACCTACATGAGATCTCCAATACCTCCCTTGGAGATGCTGGCAGTGACATTGAAGTTTGTAAAATACTTTAACTTCAGATTTAGAACATATTTATTTATGTTCATTATTTTTTTTTAAATGACATTAAACCCATCAGTACTTTGTTATAACTCTATGTTAATTTTGAAATAAATAATGTTATATTCAATTGTACAATAATTAAAAGTAAGAAAAGTTTAAAAGTTAAAAAGTTTAATGTTAAAAAAAATTAGTTTAAAGTTTAAGTAAAAACTATAACAAGTTTAAAGATCATGGAAATTAAATAAAAATTCGTCAGACAAAGTATGGATGCAGATAGGTCGCGGCTGCAAGTGTGCACTGCTCGATAGCAAGTTGGGTACTGCTAGGTATCGGGGGTAGGGAAACGTGACGCGCGTCCCACAGAAACCTGCGTCCATCTCGATGGCTATCGGAAGGGACGCTAGCGTTAGATAGGTATTGGCGTCCCGTGTGAACCGCACCATCAGTTCCTATGTACTTCTTCCTATCCGATTGAAAGGGACGCAGCGTCCCGCGTCCTTTTGCAGCAAGTGTGTACCGCGCCGTAAATTTAACTTGGCCCAATTAAAATAATTTCATTTTACCCAGTAAATTTAGTCTAGTAATACAGAAACATTATAGACGATTGTTTACTATATTGAACAAATTAGGCCATTGTCTACTATATTGACAAAATATATGCCACTGTCTACTATATTAAAAACTTATAAAGTGTTGGTTTGCTACACTAAAAGATATATGTGATTTTATTCTATGTAAAAAAAATGGTGATTGAATACTATGTCCGAAAGGCAATTGTCTACTATATCGAAAAATATAGGCGATTGTTTACTAGACTGAAATAATATAGGCGATTATCTACTATATTGACAAATATAGGTGATTGTCTATTATATTTAAAATAATATAGGCCATTGTCTACTATATTGAAAACATATAGGCGATTGTTTACTATACTGAAAAATGTAGGTTATTGTTTAACTGTGATGGAGAAAAAATATATCGTGATTCAATGTTTTTCCTTGAAATGGAGTATATAATAATCTATAGTTTATTTTAAATTTGATTAAATATTCATTTTGTATAAAGAGTTTTATCGACGTAAATTAAACAAGTAAGGTACCACTATCAATCTTATTTCTGTTTCTTATCGTACTAACGATACATAATTATTAGATACATATTGTACTCTTGGTTTTATTGTAAACTATTTTTAATGCTTCCTAGCCCAGTTTATTGAATTTTCTGCAAATTGAATGTGGGTTGATATTCTGTATTCCAAAAATCCTTAAACTTCTATTTTATGCATGTTCGTTTAGAATGTAAATACATATTCGGTTCACACAATACTTTTTCCAAGTCAATTTTCCTTTTTTTTCTAGACCTAGCAAAAATGTATTATAGATTTGTAATTAGGTCCGAATCACCTTAAAAACATATTTAATTCTATGAAGGGAAAAAGTTAAAAGTCTCGCTCTTTTGAAAGAGTTTTTTGAGAGTATTTTGCTTAAATGTATTACTGTTTTGTAATCAGCGTGAGTTTACAAAAAGGGAAATTCTTCTCGATATCGGAATTTTAATCTATTTTTGTGAAATAAAGATCCTGAAATACTAGCAACAAATGTATTTCTTATTCGCAGAATGGATACTTTTATCCAAGCCAACGGTTGTAGTCCTGCGGAAAAGCCTTTTACAGTCCAACAACTATAAAAACCTCCTCCCACATGCAATCCAGTATTAAGCCGTTAGTTGATCATTTAATTAAGTGAAGAAAAAAGGCGGTCCGTCCGTCGTGGCCAGTGTCAAGGTGATAGGTCAAGCCGCACACGTTCCTACTTCTTATATCCGCAATCATGAACATGTGCTGCAGTGATTAAGTGCATTTTTACTGCAACAGTCATTCAATTTATTGCCTCACAACGTAATATATATGGCAGTATACAAGTTCATTTCATGAA
>JAGFPH010003253.1:0-21671 GCA_018207615.1 Philaenus spumarius | reverse complement strand
GGCGTTGTTATTAGTATGGGTGATACTTGGAGTGTGAGTGATCAAGTATAAACAAGGCTGAAATATTAGCTACTTGGAAACTGACATGAAAAATATCTAAACATTATGCGAATAGCAACCAGGATTGTTGTTAAAGTTATTTTTATTAAAAGAATCATTAAATTTGGAAGGAGAAAATAAGATAATTATAATAATACATAATTTTAATGCAAAATGTGATTTATAATTTTTCGTGGATCTTTTTTTTATCATCATTAGACTTACGGGCACGAACTTTGGACGGTTGATGAATATATTCAGTGGGCACGATTTCTTCAAATTAGCAGAAACTTTGATGCAGATACGATTTTCTTGACAATTTGGTTGTTGTCTTGTCAGTTTTAGCCATGTTTTTGAAAAACTAAATGTGCAAACAATTAACAAACACATCAAAGTAAGAAATTAAAATAACCACAATTTAAAGGGTATAGTGTTTGTACCGTGCTTTCGTGAGACAAAAGTTCTGCAGATTTTTCAATCCTTCACTACCTATGATAATAGAGGCTGTTTGTTCGTGTCATACTTTAGAAAGAGGAAATTATATTTAAAAAGTGATGCCATTTAAAAACATATTACTTTCTAAGGCTTCAAACTAATATTACAAAAGGAGATAAAGTTAATGGCTTACTTAGACAAAAGTCAAGTATGGCTCGGTCATATTCAAATTGTTTTGAAAATGCTCCCAATAGTTCTTGAACGTGTACATAGAAATTGTATCGTTAATTTTAATTAGCAGATAACATTTATGCAAAAATAGTATTTTAGTTAAAACATTATTATAGCTTAACAATAAAATACTCAATTGGTCAGATAAATTGTGATATTTCAATTCTCAGTAACAGGTTGACTAATTTATCTAAAATAGGCCTAACCTAAAATCGACAAACTATATTCTGAACAAGTTTTCTTCTCTACCTTTTAATCATTCAACGTACTATAACGTGCACCGTACGTCATGCATTTCTATGCTAATTGTGCTATGACGAACTATGTTCGTCAGTTGTGATTTTACTAAAATATTTGACAGTAGTCAAAAGTCGCAAAATAATTAAAAAAATAAAACAGGTAACTAGCCAAATCGTGTAAGCTTTAAAGCGGGTCAAACACTGTTTGCTTTACTTCCGACGTCTTACCACAAAGTATGGTCTTTAAATAGTATGTTTAAGGGTTAAAAGTAAAGCTATTTTACTAAGAAATCCTATTTACAATAATTTTTAAGTACAATCCTGTAGCTCAAATAAAAGGGTGACTAAAACTTTAAAATACCTTTACTCAATCTAAACTTGATAAGATTTTACCCTTCCTTATCCTAAAAAATCAAAGTGCAAAAAAACTGCACATCCTAAAACTTTCTTCAATTTATAGAAAGATTTGTTCTTTAGTTTGATTTAAAAGATAGTTAGTGTTTCTTTTCAACAATATATTTTTTTAAATTTCAAGATAGAAAACATGTATACTGGAAAATATATTATTAAAGTTGAAACTACATTGTTGGCTTCCTGTAAAATATATTAGGCTAGTAAACTTCAAACTACGTTTTGATTTCAAAGAAAATGTATTATTTGACTTGTTTACATTAGGCTACTAATATAATTTATATGACAACTACTTTGTTGTCTTCATTTAAAATATATTAGTAAACATCAAACTACATTTTGGTTTTGTGAAAAATGTATTAGTAAACTTGAAACTACGTTGTCGGCTTCCTGTAAAATATATAAGTAAACTTCAAACTACGTTTTGGTTTCGTGGAAAATGTATTAGTAATCTTGAAACTACTTTTTTGGCTTCCTGTAAAATATATTAGTAAACATCAAACTACGTTCTGGTTTCGTGGAAAATGTATTAGTAAACTTCAAAATAAGTTGTTGGCTTCCTTTAAAATATATAAGTAAACTTCAAATTACGCTTTGGTTTCTAGGAAAATGTATTAGTAAACTTGAAACTAAGTTGTTGGCTTCCTGTAAAATATATAAGTAAACTTCAAACTAAGTTTTTTTTTCTAGGAAAATGTATTAGTAAACTTGAAACTAAGTTGTTGGCTTCCTGTAAAATATATTAGTAAACATCAAACTACGTTTTGGTTTCTAGGAAAATGTATTAGTAAACTTCAAACTAAGTTGTTGGCTTCCTGTAAAATATATAAATAAACTTCAAACTACGCTTTGGTTTCGTAAAAAAATGCATTAGTAACCTTCAAACTACGTTGTTGGCTTCCTCGAAAATACATTGGAAAACGTCAAACTACGTTTTGGTTTCGTGGAAAATATATTGGTAAACGTCAATCTAAGTTGTTGGCTTGATTGTATCAGAATGAAACACTGAGTTTACTCATTTCTTTCTACACTCGATTCCACGTTCACCGTGCAGTACAGGTCTTACGGGAGAATAGACATGCTACTACCATTACAGGGTACATCACGTTTATTGAAATGCGGGTTGCGTCAACTGACCGAGCGTTGCATGGGAGTTGATGTTTTTGGTTGGCTAGTATCTCTGAGACTGTCGTATGGATAAACATGGCTTATGGGCGCTCTGTACTGCACGGTGAACGTGGAATTGAGTGGACATTAAGACTATTCATTAAACCTCCTTTGCAATACAAATCAGTACGACTATATTTTAAAATCTCATCTACCTCCATTTAATTGTCAGATTACATCCTTGTCGTTAATACTAGGAATTTACATCATCGATGTAGGTGCCTTTGTTGATTTTACACCTATTATCATCTTTCTCAGCTCAATCAAGTTTAAAACGCAAATGCAATTATCGCTTGATAATAATGTGTAAACTGGAACACAATCAAGGCGGAGGTATTTACGTCGAGATAGATGAATAGAAGCCGCGTCTGGTCTTCCCGGTTTTGCCATAGTTGTATTTACATGACGAGTATATTCCAACAGATGGCATTCATGCATTCATCAATGGCAAGTCGTGTTTTAATGATCTGACTGTACGGTTTGAAAAGGTTCCCTATCTGGAATCTTAAAATAATAGGCCGAATTATTTAGCTTTCTGTACAAATAAATTGTTGCAATAAAACAAATAGGCAATATTTTCTTTCCGTAGATTTTGATATCGTACTAGTGGGCCTTAGATGTGTGACATCAATGGTTTAAGATTGCCTGTGCACATTTTTGTATATTTAATCTAATAATAATAATAATAATAAAAGTGTGTTTATTGCAGTACATACAAAACAAAACAAACAATCAAAAGAAATACAACATAACTAACCAAATTATTACTCACACCACAGTCAAATTTCACACTTACAGCATGGCCCTTAGGTCGTCTGCCAAGTTGAAATAATTGCAATGAATGAAAAAGAAGTTTTAGTAATTAAACTCCGAAATAAATACCTTCCTATACTTGAGTGCACTAATTAAATTCACTAAGATAAACCAGATTCCCGATTCAATATCCTTATCAATCTGTCCCCGTCAAGGGCTTTACATTTAAAATATTTGATCACAATTGTTAAATTGTACCACACTATGTTTCTAGGACTTGTGAAGTAGGTATATTCAAATTCCTGTTTTATTCTGATTCAAGACTTAACAAATCAGCAATTTCTAGTACATTACCACAGAAATTCATGTTTTATAAAAGGTTTTAATTGTATTGATCACAGGTCATATTTTTACACATTTTGTACATGGGTTGATGGGAGTTTGGGGGAGATTTCGCAAATGGGTATTCTACGGTTCTCATTAAATATGATAAACTGTCCCTGGACTTGATTTAGGATAACTCTTTCCTACTTTTAAACAATATAAAATTTAAAGATATATATATATATATATTAGCGTAGCGAACAAATGTGTTAGCCGATTTTTATTTTCTTACAACAGATATTCATGAGCCATCTTTAATTCCATGTTTCACGAGCCATATGTGTATATTAAAACCGAGATCAGATTATGTATACATTTTTGAAAGTAACGAATAAATACGTTAAGAGAATTGTATTTTTCTACAACTGAATGTATGGTTTTAACTTGATGTATCTCAAGCCATTTGTGACCCTTAAATATTTTTTTCTTGGGGTTTGGATTTTTGTAAATACTTTTTATAAGCTTCCCCTGATGATGAATAACAGTCCCACGATCAAAGTTTGTACATCTCTTTCCGTCTTTAAAATAATTGATCTGGTATTTCTAAACTCACCTGCATATCCTGCATATTTCAAACCTTTATAACATAAAAGGGCATATTTTCTTCGAAGGAGCTTAGTATGTTTCATATCTTATGAACAAATAAATTTATAATCCACAGCTGGGTAGTTATATAAATAACTTTCGTTTTTATTTTAACCAAATTATGATCAGCAGTAGATATAAATGAATATGACGTGTCATTAGTTATTAACAAACAGAACGACTGGTGTTAAATTGCCTCAGAGAAGAAAATATCCTCTACAAGTGTAACGCTGTATATTTCTAATCTCATACTCTGATCCACATAGATACAAATCTCTATTTTATCTTAAAGGATCTACTGTTCTAATTGACTTATCATCTCAATGACAACCTGTCCTACTCGGGCGTTGAAATCTTTTCGGTTAGTCTCAAGCTATTAAAGAGAGATATACATTAATGAAATTATAGGGCTGCAACACGCCTTAAGAACACTTTCTTGTCGTACTAAAAAAAATGGGGCTGGTGAAAGGAGCCTTCCTAAGGAGATAATTGTTTCCACGCAGTGGGATAGTTTCTTGTAATACGCATTGTTGGCGTGCGTGTGTGTGCTTTAAAAGATGAAAAGATTATACCCTAGTCGATACATGAAAAGATTACCGACAAGTACAGTTAGTTAACGTGTAAAGTTTGGACTTTAGAGTGTTCAATTATATGATTTTACAGGTTATCACTTAAATTAAGTAACTTGGAAGAGTCTGTATTCCATTATTTTTGTTTTAATCCGGTTCAGGTCACAAGTCCCAATAAAAATAATTTTATTATGAAGACATTCTGTATACAGGGCGAGGCAAATGTGAAAAATATTTTTCACGATACTACTGGAATATCAGTTGCTTTACTATTGCGTATATTGCCAGGTAAAGTTCGTCACATCCGCACTAGTGAGGATAAATCAGCTGATTACAACAATACAATATTGAAATAATGCCCATCTGTTTAAAACAGAATGGATTAACGAGATTCCCGCTGTCCCTATCTGCTATCTAGCGAAACCACTGCCAAGGGCTTGGAAAAAATAGCGGGGAAAGAAGAAGAAGTCAGTAGTTATTTTCCTGTTGAGTCAGTAAGAAGAAAAATAAATGTTAATAATCATATTTTTTGCTGTTGTATCAAATAATTTTTTTCTGTAATATTGTAAGAAATAGTGTTCTCTTCGCATCTGAAAAATCACGCTTTTCCCACTAGTTGTGAAATATACTAATAAGATAGAAGAAGCGAAAAGTATCTAGAATATATTTTAACCTGGGATATTTACAGTGTACAAAAAATCACAAATTTTTTTTAATTTTGGTTAACCCTTTTTCTATGCAACCACGATGATATTATTTCAAAATATGCAGGATGATTTATTTAAACTTACTACCTCTATTATTTTTAAAAAGACGGAAAGAAATGTGCAAAATCATATTAAGATATGAAGGAACCTATTTTCAAAATACCAAATCCCCCACCCTATAATTAGTATTATTCTACATTTTCTGGATTTAAAAATAAAATCAGCTAATGTATGCGCTTCATCTACCCCTTTCCATTCCATATTAATAATTTTCGGGATTTTCCCATGTTTTATTTTGGTTCTTGATAACTATTTTCTTCATTGAAGTTTCAATTTCCACAATTGTTCCATTCGTTGTTTTTATTACTGTATTTTGTTTATCAATTTTGTATTTAGCATTTCTAGGTTTTTTAGTACATCTACTGATGTGTTTTACCTGCAGTTTCCATCTGTAAGATTTAGTTACTTCTGCATAAATATGTCTTTCTTTCTCCAAAGCTTTTTTCTAGTTGTACTCCATTCTCGTTATTATTCATAAAGTCTTTTCTGTTCTCATCTTTGATGAGTCTGGCCTCGACGTCTGGCCTCTTCGCAAATTCTGTAACTCCTCAGTGAACTTCACACCCTCGATAATTAATTGCTGGGAGATCTTGTTTACAATGTATGCACTTAGCTGGAGCATTTTTCCGATTGGATATGTTACAGTATGAGGGTTTTAGTGCATTTAACACGCCTTGGCTCTCCCCAACATTATATTTGTGTATGATTGAAGCTTTCGCACTTCTTGCATTGAGGTTTGAGGCTAGTGGTTTTCGTCAATGTTTCAATTCTGACTTTCATTTTTAATATAGTTTCTTTATTATATACATCTTCAATTCAAGACTGGAGTTGGTAAGGCAATTGAATTATTAATACATGAAAATCTAGCTAATGATGGCTCCTTATATCATTTGGTTACCACTTTTTATATTATTTTGTTTGTATTATGAGAAAGATTTTTATTTAGTATTGGTAAGTAAGGTTAATTTAGGGTATATTTTTACTATGTTCATTGTTCATTACTGTAACGTCCTATCAACAACTTACAACCTTTCTATCATTTATCCTTACCTACATTTCCCAAATAGTGTAACGTCCTATCAACAACTTACAACCTTTCTATCATTTATCCTTACCTACATTTCCCAAATAGTTATCCTTTTCTCCGCCAGATGTCGACTCTGTACGGTATTACTTCTTATCGTACATAACTGAACGTTGTAATCTGACAACCCATCAGCTGTTCTTTATCTATTGAGTTGAAATTCGCTTTGTCATAAGGGTTGCTAGAAGGTCGGCCATTAGACCGTTACGAACGAAACTTTAAGACGCTGCCAAGTGGTAGTGATGTTATTAAACTTTAAATAATTTAATCGCGATTAACGACGGTGTGTCGCTGAACAACATGAATTACTTCTAAACCTTTGTTTTCCGGATACCAGTTATACTGGTCCAACTCCAGGGAATGTTATAATACAATGGCATAACCTGCAACAGCTACGCTTGGAAAAGGCCTACTTTCCAACTGAACTTAAAAAAAAAATTAAACAAATATTTCTACAGTGCTTTAATTAAAAAGACAGAACTTAATTTAAAATGTGAACGATCTGCAGTTGTTCTTTTTCTTTTATGTTAACTGTTAAATAGGCTGTATTTTGAAACTAATTTTGTATATGTGTACTATTTAGGATATGTTAGTATTTAATAATTTGGGAGGAGCAAGCTAGCACATTTTGGAACTTAGCCCTAAGGGCTACATATTAGAAATTTTACACCTTTTTTTTATATATAGAGAGACGTCTCATAATTAATTTTGTCTATTTATTCAATTATTTATAATTACCTTTTAGAGTTGGCCAACGACATATATATATATATTTATTCTTAAAATAAATCCATGGTATTTCATGTTAAAACTTTGTAACTTGTAAATCTTTTTTTTGTATAAATTCTGTAATTATTATTAAAAGGGAGGGTTTTTTATTTTTATTTTTGGGGAGGGCTTTTAAATTCAATTTAATAAAATATATATGTTTTCTTTTTTTAAATCTCAACTTTTTTGTATTAAGGGCATATTAATAATTTCTTTTGTATTAAGGGCATGTAAACTTTTATTTTGGTTAATAAAACCAAAAATTATACCTATTTCTATAGTTTATTGAGCTAACCTCTAGGTATCCTGTGCATTGTAAGAGATAAGCTGAAATATTCCTACTTTTGGTGATATTTAAATTTTAAGGTAAGTTTTGAACAGTACCAATCTATGTGGCCCAGTATTGCTTCCGTTCCCTTAATTATTCTTTTGTAAGATTGGTACATTACGTGATTCTTCTAATTTATCAATTTTTTTTATTTTTATGGCATAAATATGGGTAAGAATATGTTTATTTCTATAGTTTAGTGCCAACCTGGCTGACGGTCATTTTAGACGATGCCAAAAGTGTTTGTTAGTTTGAATATTGTGTAGTATAATATTAGTATGTATAAAAATAAAATCACTATTTTCATTTCATTTCACATCTTCAATTCACGGTTCAGTTTCGATAATTAGTTCTTCTATTTCTTACGAAGTTATTTTCCTTAAGACATTGTTCATTTACAGTAACTTTCTCAGCGGAAATACTGGAGTTGCATATTTCATCTGCATGCACATTCTAATTTGTTGATGGTATTTTTTAAAACAACTCCTCGTCATGCAACGGTTGGACCCCTTCACAATCATTGAGGTTGCTAGCTGACGACGTCTCGGAGCCAGCTTTATTACTCCTAAGACGCCGATTCTGGGGATCCGAGTCCCTGCACCGTAACAATTTCCTCCTGCAGGCTTTCCAAATTCTGATTGTTTTTGGTGTATCTTCCCCTATATGGTTTTTGTTCGGCCCCTCGTATTTGATTTCCCCGGTACCATTCATATCTGAGAGGCCTTCCCCTATCCGCCACCTGGGGAGGAGTCCGATATGGGAGCAGCATCGCTCTCAGAATTGTATGAGAATAATTGTTTGGTTGTGGAAATGTCCCCGAATGACTGAATTTATAGATAGGTTATTAAAATATTACCTTTTATATGTCTACTCAATGCGTTAAAAACACTACCCGGCGTTTTTAACCCGCCTTTCATGTTGACAAACATTGTTGTACTAATTAATTTAAATGTATACGTTGTTTTGTGTTTGGGTTGTGCAGTTTAAATGTTATAACAGTTATTTAATGTTTTGACGACCTCGTGTGAGTGATAATTCCAACACCTGATGATGGATGAATAAAATTCATCCGATACCGCGGTAGTGTTTATAACGCATAGAATGGATTACTTGACGGACATATAAAAGGTAATATTTTATCAACCTATTTTTAATCTACATAATAAAAATGAAATGCCGATCGTTGGTAAGCATATCACTTGAGAACAGCTGGACCAATTTGGCTATTTTATGTTTTAAAATGTTCGTAATAGTCAGAGCCAGGTTTTTATAAAAATAAAACTTAGAAACATTCCCGAAAAACTTTCAAATTCGGGAATACTGAACATCCTTTTCGATGGGATTTTTGTATGAACTCAAAACCATAACTCACAAAAACAGTTGTTCAGATAAAAAGCTTAGCAACACATGTTTAAAATTAAAATTTGTTTATTACCTTATATGGTCCGTCACAATCCTTGTTTGTTTGTTTTTATATTACCGGTTTCGACATTGCTATGATGTTATCGTCAGATATTTAAACACAATCATAATAAATAAATACACGTAACACACACTATAAAAACACTAAAACAAAAACAGTATACAAGTTTTTAACACTGACACAGAAAAGGTGATCACCATGCATGGTTCACTGTGGAAGTCTAGTGCACACTGCTAAAGAAGGTGGTCTCCACTTATAAAGTTTGTGTTCAATGAGTCAACATGATCCACTGATGTTTGCATAGATATAATTTTGTTGAATATGGCATTTGAACTATGGTGTATTTTATCATTTAAAAGAAGGTCTTGTTGTGATTTTGTGGCCTTATATATTTCTAACTGCTCGAATGTGTTAAGGAGGTTGTTTTTTTTTACATTTATGTAAAATATTTAAATTACTATGGATGTTATCATAAGAGAGGTCCTCATCTATTAAATGTTTAGCGAAGTTTGACTTTTGTTCGGCAATTTTGCGATTAGGAATATATTCTTTGAACCTTCTTGCAAATGTTCGTCCTGATTGGCCAATACAAAATTTAGGACAGTTGGAACAGGTTATTTTATATACACCTGAGTTTTCAAACTCGTTGTTGTCAATTTGTTTGTGCTTCAGAGCTTCCTTTAAATTGTTAGAAGTTCTGTAAGCCATCATAATGTCGAGTTTTGCTAGTTCCTTTTTCAACGTATATTCAAGCTTATTGTCATATTCAATGGGGACATATTTAATTTTGTTTTTGGGAGTTTTAATTTTCGGATGCATGTGTTTATGAAGGAGTTTGTCTATTGTTTTCGGGTGGAAACCATTAGAGACATCAATCTGTTTAATTATACCAAGTTCCTTGTTGACATTTTCTGTAGTTAGTGGAATGTTCATTAAACGGTTTATAAAACTGCGGTACGCTGCAAGCTTATGGATGTGAGGATGGTTAGATGTGGCATGGATGGTTGTATCTGTAGTGGTTGGTTTCCTGTATATGTCATCATAGCAATGTCGAAACCGGTAATATAAAAACAAACAAACAAGGATTGTGACGGACCATATAAGGTAATAAACAAATTTTAATTATTATACAATCCTGGAGTCTAGAAGTCTAAAAATGTTTATAACACATGTTTGTTTACATTCATTACCATTGCAACTTTACTTAGCAAATTTATAATCAGTTTATTATTCTTCAATGACCGCTTTTTTAGGTTAGATTGACAAACTAATAACAAACACAACAAAATTAACGAAAAATGCTTTCTGTATTATAATTCGGTTCAAAGATCGGTTGTTACATATTTATATAGGCTACTTAGATATATACTGTTTAAAATATTGTTTATATAAACATACATGAGTTTAAACATAATTATATTGAAAACTAAACAAACAATCTCAATGAAACTAAATGCCGTTAAAAGATCACATTTTTATCTTTATTTTGATATACAATTATTTTATATTTAAATACTAAACAGTATCTTGTACTAATTAGGCCTCTAAATTTTAAATTACAAACTCTATTTGAACCACTTTGTTACATCCTGAATTAACGCGGATGTTACAAAGTGATTCAACATACCTTTGACATTCAACATATCAACAAACATTACATTTTGTTAAACATAATAATTATAGTGAAAGCTAAACAAACAATCTGAATAAAATGAAAATATAACATGTTTATTTTTATCTTTATATATATAATTTTTCTGTATGTGTGCATATCACTGACCTCCTCCTAAACAGCTGGACCAACTTTGATGAAATGTTGTGTGCGTGTTTGAATAGGTACCTGGATGGTTTATATTCACAATTGGAAGGGATTAAAATGGGGTTCCTACCCCAATACAATAAATATAAATTAAATAACTTCCTACAAGATATAAAGCTAAAATTATGTAATGTATATTATGTTTAAGGGATATATAAAACTATTTGCCATTTAATTACTTATGTCAAAAAGATGAAATGGAATAACTACCCTTAAAATTAAATAATAACCACTTACATTTTCTATATTCTCAAAAACTACTCAACTAATGTTACAATTTATACATATTAGTGCCAGAATGTTGTTTGAAGAATATCGTCATTACAAACAAAAAGATTTAAATGGGACAGCTACCACTATACAATAAAAATAAATTGCACTAAATTCCTACAAGCTATGAATCTAAAATTATTTAATATTATTCTTAATTGATATAAAAAAAATCATTTGCAATTCGATTACTTAAAGTCAAAGGGATGAAATAGAATAACCAAACTTAAAATTAAATCAAGCATAGCGAAGCATTGAAAGGTCCACTAGTTGTTTAATATGTATTGACTGTTTTATTCGAAGATAAACTTTGTTTTAAAAAACTTAAAACATGGATTATGAAAATGTTTAATTTAATTATACTAGACAGATGTTTATTAATACACCTAAACTAAAGGCAACTGTTATATTGTACTATCTATATATATATATAAGCGAAATACCACTCACTCACTCATTCACTCACTCATCACGATTTCTCAAAAACTACCAAACGGATTGGAATGAAATTTGGTATGTAGCTTCCTCTTGGGCCATAGATGCTTACTAAGAAAAAGTTTTAAAAATTCAAAATTTTAGGGGGGTTTGGGGGGATCAAAGTTATTAAATCACGATTTCTCAAAAACTACAGAACGGATTTGAATGAAATTTGGTATGTAGCTTCCTCTAGGGCCATAAGGGCTTACTAAGAAAGGGTTTAAAAAATTCAAAATGTTAGGGGGGTTGGGGGATTAAATTAATTAAATCACGATTTCTCAAAAGCTACCGAACGAATTGGAATGAAATTTGGTATGTAGCTTCCTCTCGGGCCGTAAGTGTTCACTAAAAAAGGGTTTTAAAAAATTGGAAATTTTATGGGGTTTGGGGGACCAAAGTTACTAAAATCATAATTTCAGATCTTTTATTATTATGACAATAGTGCTTTTATTATTTAAGATCTATATATATAAAAGCCAAATACCACTCACTGACTGAACACTTAAAAAGAATACAATTACGTTAAAAATACTAAAAATACCAACCACCACGGGCAACGCCGTACAGGTCAGCTAGTAAATATACCGGATGTCCCACGAAGAGGTCCCTATTTTTGAATTGATATGACAGACGTATATAGTGCGCTACAGACTTGAAATTCTACAGTCGTGACTAACACATATGTAAAAGAAATACCCCTGAGTATCAGTTAATTCTGACTGATCCAAACAAAATGGCGGAAAAACTAAAAAAACAACAAAATCAGCAATCGTATTTTAAGGGTAAACCTACTTTTATTTAGAATAGGAACAGCTACAGCTGTTTAGACTATTTTAAATGTATCAGCTGACTGCGTGTATCCACAACAATGAACATATTTGGTAAAATAAACATTGGCATTTGTTATTAAGTTGCATTGTAAAGTGTCTTATGTACCATGCCGTTTTCAACTGAGCAAAAAGTGAAATGTTGTTCCTGGGCTATTGCCTTTGAAAATGATTATGAAGCAATAAGGTGTTTTAGGGAAAGGTACCCAGGTGTAGTTCCACCGTCAAGGAAATCTATTCGTAAGTGGAAGACTATCCTACTAGAAACGGGGTCAATACAAAAAAAATACCATAGATCCTCCAACATAGAAAATGAAGAAATCGTATGTGCTGCTTTCATGGAATCTCCAAATACGCCTAATTCAGTAAGAAAGGTGGAATCTGCTACAGGGATACCGAAGTCATCTGTCCAAAGGTATGCCAAAAAGGTATAACAAAATCAAACATTATAAAACTCATTTAGTTCACGGACTGCTTGAAGATGATTCTGACAGACGATTGGAATTTTGTTCGAAAATAATTGAAAAGACTGACGTAGATAGCAAATGGCATGAAGGAATCGTGTTTTCAGATGAAGCGACATTTTATCGAACAGGAACTGTAAACAGGCATAATTGTCATTACTATAACACAAAAAATCCACATATCTTACAAGAAGAGAAATTAAAATCAACAGGTATAACAGTTTGGACTGCTGTTACCAAGGATGGTGTTTTGTCGTATGACATATCCCGACAAACAATGACTGGAGAAAGGTATGCATCAGTTTAAAGCAATCACATAGTTCCTCATCTTTCTCAGCCTGAGATGAAAGTCGTTTTTTTTTAAACAGGATGGAGCTCCTCCGCATTATGCTAATGTGGCCAAAGCATTTATGGACCAAAATCTTCCTAACCGTTGGATAGGTCGAGGCAGCAGCTTCATGGACTGGCCCCCAAGGTCTCCAGACTTGACTGTTTGTGACTTTTTTCTGTGGGGCTTTTTGAAGGAGAAGGTTTATTGTCATAACATTGCGACAGACGATGAACTAATGAGGTTGATCGAAGAGGAACTGTTGTTGATACCTCGAGAGTTGTTCAGCAAAGCGCATGACTGTTTTCTATTTCGTTGTCATCAGTGCATTGCGATCGATGGACATTAGTTTGAATAAGGTTTATGGATCAAATAGATTTAATTTATTTATGAGTTACTTATATCTTTAATTCCCTAACGTTGTTTAGTGCTTAGTAACATCGTTAAATTCAATAATTATGTTGTAACACTTAAGCAAATAAAACTATTTTAACGAAAAGGTACTATTTCTTTGATATCCCGCCATTTTGTCCTAATGTGTCAGAATTAACTGATATTCAGGTGTATTTTTTTTACATATGTGTATGTGTGTATGTTAGGACTGTTGAGTTTCAGGTTTGTAGAGTGTTCGGTGCATTTAATATATTAATTCAAAAATAGAGACCTCTTCGTGGGACACCCGGTATATTTATATAATCAATAAATATACATATTATAAATGTAAGCGCGGTTTGTCATAAATATAAATGATTCAAACCACCCCATAGCCCCATGGGGAATATTTGGCAAAGTACCCTGAAGGGGTGGGTTTCGGAGATATAGTGGCACGGATGGACAAACCACGCTTACATTCATTATTTATATTAATTACTTTTTCTACATTAAAATTTTTTTAGAAGCGCCCTTGGCAATCATAACTATAGTTAGTATTTTAAATTTTAAGTTAGACGTAATAATTGATATACTAGTTCATTAAAGGTGTAACAGGGTAATTAAATTATGTTATACGTTTTGTAATAATTGATATACTAGTTCATTAAAGGTGTAACAGGGTAATTAAATTATGTTATACGTTTTACAGTTGATAAGAGTATTTTTAAATAGGCCCAAAGTTCAAATTGCACGAAGTCCCGAAATATTGTTATATTATTTGTCTGTTTATAGGAATAAAATATGTATACAAATGTTAGATGTTAACCCTGGAACAGTAACGTGAGGTCTACATCTTTGTAGTCGTAGCATTTGCCTTCTCCCCCCTCCATGACTGTTCAAGTGGGGAAATATGGTGTTAGTTTGGTGCGGAACATCTTCACTCATCTAAAACTGCAAAGCCTCAAAGAAGATTTTAATTTATCATAAGTACACTTCGATTTGACGATAAGCTCACAACATTAGAAAGGAAAGTCCGCACTTGCACCCATTAAAGAATTGTGTGACCACTTTATAAACAACTGTAATACAATGTACTTGCCTGGTAGTTACTGCACAATGATGAGCAACTTTTAGCCTTCAGAGCTACAGTGAGCTTTGTTCCTTCCGAATGTACATGCCCGATAAACCTGCGAAATATTGAATAAGGATAGTCGTGATGTGCAACACTAGAGATGTCTACAGCCTGAATGAAATTCCGTACATTGCTGACACTGGTGGTAGGCAGTTATTTTTCGCTGCGATCGGAACGAATCAGAGAGTGAGCCGGGATTGGAGGCTGAGGTGCAAACAAATTCTACTAATATTTTTAGCCCACACAGGCAGCTATTCAGGGCCTTCGTGAGTAGAAAATTTTCAAAACAGTTAGTTGAAACCGAAAACATGTAAACTTAATTTTGGATATTCGCTCAACTTCAAATGTTCAGCTGCGTGAAAGTATTATTTAAATTAATTTTGTTCATTAACATTGTGTGAGTAGACAACTAAGGGTTTTTAAATAAGTAAACAGTAGTCATGTATGGAGACGGATCAACAGCGCAACTGAGGGGAATCATCATTGAAGTGAAAGCCACAGTCGAATGTAGTGTTTGATTACAGAGAAACTACCGCAAGATAAATTTGGCACTCTACAATCACTGGTAACGATAATAAGGTAACGATTTATTTATAGTAGGCCTATAAATTTTATATTAAACCTTCAAAGATAAGTAAACTTAAATCTCCTAAGTCCGAACCATTTTACCTACAAGAACATGTCACTCAGCAGCTGTATAAATGTTGACTGACAAGGGAGGTAGGTCAGAAGTATTTCCGATCACTAGAATGAAACTTTACATCAGGTTAACACAATATAATCCAAATCAAAGGTGGCTTCACCAAACAGGCCCTGCTGCAGAAATTCAGGATGAATACTATCCCAACCTGGAAATTCGTGGTGAGGATCAGAGGGCTTACAGAATATTGGCCACCTAACGTTATTAAGGGAGACGATGGAAAGGGAAGTAGTACTGACAGATATGTTAACACATTATTTTGGTGAAGAAAGGTAGACTGTATTTTACCTACATCAAAAAATAAATTATCGATTGTTGGGTAAGAAAGGCAGAAATGATTTACCTACTCCAAAAACAATAATATTAAACTCTCGAGTCTAACAATAAACTCTTTGAATGCTTTAAATTATTAAATTCAATTATATCCTGACACAAGTAGTGACACGAGGCTAAGAAATCACTAAACAAATATGAATAACAATGGGTAAATACACGCGTAAACAACGACACATACTTGACTTTGTCCACCTCAGCTGTTCTGAAACGTTAACTTGCTGTTTCCATGACAACAGTACTGAAACAAACTGCATTAGTATGGTATTAGTCTGTAAAAATGCCTCAAGATATAGTGTGGAGTTTTACACCGGTTACTTTAATGTCGATACTTTCCGGAACCTGTGTCGTTTCATTAGAAAAGCAACGTAGGAACAAAGTCTACTCGCAACTTACTCGCAGATTCTGTTTTGCGTCCTCATTATTACAAGCGATATTTTTGCGAATATAAAAAGCATTGATGGTAAATTAAAACGTTTGGGGCGTGTCGTAGAACATCGACAACGGAGGTTGTGTGCGAACATTTCTGTAGCTGGGAATGTAATTATATTTATCCTTCTCTGTACGTTCCTCCGAGTTCGTTCGTTCCTGGGTAATTCTGTTCTGACATACGTGATCCACTTAAACTTTCTGCATTTCCACGGAATGATTTGGGCGACGATGACTAACTTTTACATGCTAGTTTTGACAGTCCACCATCGTTTGAGTTTATTGGGCGAAAGGATTGCCAACTTTTCTATTTCACCAAGGAGTTTAACAATTAGCGTGCTACCTCCTGTCGAAAACCCAGAACCACAATGTTCCTCCTGTGATACGCACGACGGACGCATAAAACTCATAATTACAGCCTGAAAAGAACTGTACACAGTGTTGGGTCTTATAAACGATTATTTCAACGCCCACCTCGCCTATTCAGCTGGGATTTTAGTTTTGTGGTTCACAGCTGGTAAAATCTGGTACGATGAGGCCAGCAGCCTGGACAATGTTATAAGCTTAGTGATAATGCTTGTTACTTTAGCCACACATATCACTGTATGTCTCGTATGTTGCGCACATTTGGAGTTCGGAATTCAGAAATTTACGCTTACAATGTTTTCTGCCTCGGAATCGATTGACGATAGAGATACAAAAAAAGCACTGAGGCGTATGCACCGTCGACTTATTCACGACAAAACAGGAATATCATGCGGTATCTTTGACTGGAATCTGAGTTTGGTTCCGGTAATAATCAACCTAGCATCGGCGCTATATTTTGCTGCATTGACAAAGTGAGCATATTAATGTAAACATATATCTTTTGAGAATTAGTTATTAAATCCTATAATTTGCAGAATATAAGAAAATGTTATTATACATTTTGTATTACCTAAAAATTTTTAATAATATTAGTCTTAGAAGTAATTAAGCACAAACCATAATTTCTAGACAGGGAACAGACTAAATATATATATTTTTAAAACAAAACTATATTTTAAAATAGAAAAACAATTAAATTAATAAAGCAGTCTTAACAAGACCCCCCCCCCCCCCAGTTCTGGCGTTATTCTTCAGAACTATTACGTAAAAAATAGCAATTTACATAAAAATATTAAAATATAACGTTACAGAATTATTAGAAAACTTTCAGCGGTTTTCTTAAACAAGCTGTTTGCTTCTAGTAATACCCTAAATTATATATTATATATGGAGACAGTGGCTAAGTTGTTACATCTGAATTTTTAAAATGTAATTTTAAATACATAAGGAGGACACTTTATCTATGAGGTGACCGACTACAAAAAAAAGTATCGGAGCTGACTTTAAGGGGAACATTTCATAGGCCTAATTTGGGGGAGGGGGGGGGGGAATTGGAAGGAAGTTTTTTGAAGAGGAATTTTAAAGTTTTTAAGGATATTCAGTGGAGACAAATATTAGACATTTTACTCGAGAATTCCAGGAGTGATGCGATCAAGTTAATAGGTCCAATTTCCAAATGTTTATAGTATATTAGATTTTTCATTAACTCAAGACGGATATTCTAAGTGATAGGTTTTCAAGAAGTATTAACAGTATAATATTATTTAAAGCAATGAGTCCCACGTTACTTCACAACTACCAGAGAGGGAAGAGAATAAAAGGAAGCGTTCTATATGTGTGATTCTTATGAGGTGGGAAATATTGTATTTTTTTTCGGCGAATGTTTGATTTTAGGAGAAATTAGAATGGGTTTTGGAAATAGGGTTCTGGATGTGAAAAAAATAATAAATATTTGAAATGGTGAAAATTGGTCAGGCCTGGTAAATTTTGTAAGACAAGCACTAAAACTTAAACAAGAGCTTTTATTAATTTGATTTGTAGTAAATTAATGTTGATTTCATTTTTACTGTAATATCAGTAGTTGTTTCTCACTTTATCTCTTTTGATATTTGACAACCTCCAGTAGTAGTATATTGGTATAATTTTAAGTTTCTCTAAGTAAATATATTTAAGACATATATTTAAATATATTTTAATATATGTTTAACTTAATAATTAAATCTATTGAAGTTGCCTCCCTGGCGGACGACCAATTAATGCCATGAAGTGTTGTATTTATTTTTGTTACTTTTATTATATTTTTGTCTCTTTATATGTGTTATTAAATTTGGATATTGTTATTTTATTTATTTCATATGTAAAAAGTATTTAATCATTTTCTTATTGTAAACTTGAAAAATGTGTGTAATAATAAACTCACTTTTATTATTATTAAAATATAAAACGTTTCTACTCTTTACCAAAAATTACCGGTCCTTATTTATTAAATAACAACCTATTTACAAATCACATCTACAGGTAATCCTGAATGAAACCCAGAACCTCAAATAAAAGGAACAAAAAACAATAACAGAACAATTTAATGAAAAGTTATTTTTATTGTACTACCCTTATGCACATTTCAATTACATAGTCATCATCCTCACAGGGCTTTAACATTACTGAACTAAACTAGTCTAGGGTATACTCCATCCTCCCCACTCCTTGTTATTGTTTTTTGTTCCTTCTATTTGTGGTTAGGGGTTCATTCAAACATTGTGAATTTGTTGCCACAGTGCTCTTTAACATTTGTAGGTAATGCTTAACTAACTATATGTAATAAATTTCAATACAAATTGTATTCTTAAACTATTCATCTTATTTCAATATTGTTGGTCATACACTATTGTTGGCGACTTATAATCTCGTGTCAATCACTAAGTTTAATTGTATAGCTTTTAATGAAACGGAAAATAGATCGTCAAGGTTTAGTAAATTTCATAAGATTTGGCTTGTTAACTCCATAATTCCAAACTTGGTTTGTGGGAAGCATCTCATAGAATTGTAATAATTTGAACCAAAACGAGTGTTTGACAAAAATACAGTAACATAAGTAATTTCAAAGCATAACGGAAATCATGTACAACTATAAAAAATAAGTGTATTTTAAAACCTCCGCCTAAGGAGAAAACATTGAATCGTGGATACGTTTACCCTCCCTGGGTGTCTGACATGAATCATCTACAGTTGCATCGGCTTGACTTATTCTTGAAACAGACCCTAGTTAATCTTTCGCTTTTATTTAATAGTACCTACTTGTTTAAAACCATATTATAATTCTTATTTTTATTCTTAACTTGATTAACATGTTTAGAGCCAAGTTAGAGTTGCTTCATATGCTGACAGAATTAATTTCAAACTGTTTTAAAGTTTAAAGTAAATCGGTCGTTCGTATTTTTGTTGTAAGTTTATGTATATATATATATATATCTGAATATGTAGATCCGGATGTTGTAAATGTCACTGAGTCGTGTAAAATTACTAACCCAGACAGTCTGGTCCTGGTCGATCACACGTGTTAGGTCAGGCCAACCTAATGCTGGACAATTAGACAAGCATTAGACTAAGCCCTAAACACATTTAGAAAGCATGACTAAATAGTCATTCAAACAATTGGAACAATCTGTTATTGATCAGATATGATGAATGTGGGATGAACTCGGCTCATCGGAGAACCGGCCTTATTAACCCCTAAACTTACGCCAGCGACCCTGTCGTGACTCGGCATTTTGTGTTTGTCGTTTACCATTAAATCCCAGCTCGGAGAAGGATGCATTCGAAGGTACAAAAGTTATTGTATGTTTTTTGAAACTTTACCCACAGGCGAGTGTTGTTAGTGTTGGTCTCAGCCAGTAAAGTTACCACTTGTCCTGAAATGGATTTCTAACTTGTCCTGAAACGGATTTCTAGATGAAGATATATCAAAGTTTACACTTTTAAAATTTTCTAATTAAATTACATAAAATATACGATTGATAGTGATGACCGAAGGTACTTGGTAGAATTCCATATAATTAAAAGAAAAGAATTAATTACATAAAATAGCTTGTATTTATGACAACGACTAACCTTGTTAATAATGATATCCGCTAGAAAAGTTCAGTTTTTAAAAAGAACAGTCGTGATTACAAACAAAACTAACACACGCAGATTAACAAACATTGATTTGAGCTGTGTTTTTTTGTTTTTACATAATATGTAAGAGAACCAACCCTGCTTTGGAAGGTGACTACAATTTCGTTAGTGTCAAGTTTATTGTAAAGGGTTTTGTTTTAATATTATTTTATTTTATGAGAATCGAAGGCCTGCTCGCTTCGATCACCAGCCACAGCGATTTACAGCCGCGGCGAAGTAAATGCAAACAGATTATCGTATACTCGGCACTTGAATTGGGGAGAGGTAACCTGTATCCATACGCATGCGCAATAGGGCCAGAGTTTTTGCGAGAAAGTCAGGATAATAAAAAGAAATTTGTTTGTTTGTATTGATTCGTAAAAGATTCATATTTTTAGCGAATTTCCGTACGAAAGGTTAGTTATTGCAGTGGCTCTTGTAGTGAGACCTAAGTTTGGGAGGAGCCAATGAGCACCGAAGAGGCATCTTCTGATATGAGGATGCAAGGTTGAGGTGTAAACTTTCAACGCGCAGGCCATGCATGATTCGAGGCCGCAAGGTCGAGGAACGTGTGAGCCGACGCTGGAGCTGAAGTGCAAACAAATGCTACTAATATATTTCGTACGCGGAGAGGCAGCTATTCAGCGCCTTCTTGAGTAAACTAACATCACAAATAGTTGGTTGAAATCCTAAAATATATAAACTCAATTTTGTAAATTCACTCAGCTCAGAGTTTACTTTGTATCATAAATTTTTATTTTTGTACTAAAGGAAGAATCCAATAATATTAAATAGTGTCACAGGTTACGAGGAAGATTCGGTCTTTTGGTTTCAGTTAGGCTTACTATTTAAGGCTCTTCTTTACCTTGAAGGAAACTCCCGAGTGTACAGTATGATTTCAATACAAAAGGTCTGACTGAAGCCGCAAAATCGTTGAAACATGCATTCGTAATAACGTGTTTCGGATTCAAATTATAAATTAATAATCTGGGAAACTACTTTAAGTTTTAAAGAAGGCTTTATATGTTTTACGTTTTAGCTTAATATATGGAAATTAGTGCTTAAAACTCCCAAAAAATGCATTAAAAATAATCGATTTTTACTCAGTTAAACTATTGATTAAAAGGAGTTGCTGACGATTTCTTTCAATTATGAGATACTAGCTGACCCGTACGGCGTTGCCCGTGGTGGTTGGTATTTTCAGTCTTTTTAACGTAATTGTATTCTTTTTAAGTGTTTAGTCAGTGAGTGGTATTTGGCTTTTATATATATAGATCTTAAATAATAAAAGCACTATTGTCATAATAATAAAAGATC
>JAGFPH010003252.1:121634-142585 GCA_018207615.1 Philaenus spumarius | reverse complement strand
TCCGCCATTTTGTTTTTTTACAAAAATGGCGGATTACGGCTAAACTAAGCCGAAATCGAAAAAATGTTATTCTACATTTTCGACTTATTTTTGCATCTAGAATCAGGTCCTGTATAGCCCATCACACATTTTTGTAACACCCTGTATAGTTATTCTTATGCGTTGCCTTAATACCAAGAGGTTCAACGGTAATGAGGGAATAAAAACTTGATCTTTAACATAACCTCGCAGAAGGAAATCACAAGGGGTCAAGTCTGGACTCAGTTAAAAACACCATAACTGAGCGGTAGATAATTTTGAGCGACAAATTTGTAATTTTGTTGCTTAATTCCTCTGTATTATGGTTTTACGTAAATAACAAAAACCGTATTTGTTGATTTAAAAAACGTTATTTGTTTGTCGAAACAATGCTTTATTTAATTAGTGTTAAGAGCATTTTCATTGGTTTAAAACGTTTCCATACAAAAATATCTTATGCTCAGTTTTATGGTGTTTTTAAAACCTTACACCTCTGCAACTTTAAAAGTCTTAAAATAACTTGTAAAATCCAAAATCATCATAAAATATAGGGTGTTACCTATAGAAAGTTTACCGCCATATTGGAAAAGTACAGCCGGACCCTCCGTCCTCAGTCCGCAAACCGGGTAACCAACGTTTACGACTGGACTCGCTGTCCGCTAGGCAGATGGGCGAAGTCTGTTAGAATATTCTCTACGTCGCTACGGTTGACTTTTCTGGGGTTTTTAGTCATTTTCACGGTTACATAGATCATTGTTAATAACCTTTACCCACTTAAAACACCTTACTGCGATGTAGCATCGTATACTGAATTTAGATTTCGCGGGAGTTTTGGTTTGAAAAAATAAATTTAATCCATTTATTTTTTTTGTAGATTTTAGCGGTTAGACATTGAATTGGGAAAAATCCTACTTAGCTTTGTTTAAATTAGGTACTTTAATCCAGCACGATTCATGGGGTTACCAGGGACGCAGGTATGGGGGGGGTTACAACAACGGGGGGAGGGGGGGGATTTTTTTAATCGATCATTCCCGGCTACTACAACACATTTGTAACGCGTGATTGTATCGAATATTTGACCCACTTAAAATCTTCCAATCTCAAAAAGACAAACACCATTGGAAAGGGACCGGTTGCGAACTGAGGATTTGGCTTTGGGGGGGGGGACTAAGCTCAGGTCAGAATATTTATATATATATTTTCAACAAATCCTAAATGGATGAAAGTTCTGTAGTCTATCACAAAGTCTGAAACATTATATATTTCTTTAAAGTGAATGGTGATGGACTTGAGTCAGACAATACTGCAATATAAACATTCTTTCCGCAAGATCACCCCGCACTAACCTTGAGTGACGGTCTAGCTAGCACACCAGCGCGCTGCCTTTTAGGGCCACGATATACGAGCGCTATAGTGCCGCGTTTTCAACGTCATGTTGACGTCAGTTACTTGAGTAAATGCAACTACTGTGGGCCATGTTACACGAACGCTATCAACACTAACAAATATAAGTTAACCGGGCGTTGAGCGTTGCCAACGCGGATTGACGCGGGCGCTATCAACGCCGAATAAAGTTATATGGAGCGCAGCTACTAGAGAGGCCACAGTAGAATAACTACTAGAAAGCAGTTATTTTTTATTTCAAAGTGATTATTGTGTACTTCAAAATGTACACGATCGAGCCGAGTCGACACGGACGGAGTCGATTTTTTCCACGCTCTGACAGCATGCCGGATCGGGTCGATTCGGCTCAATTCCACGCGGGTTGGGTACAGATATAGCCACAGGTCAAAACCAGAAAGAAAGTTCGATCTCTTCCACTGTTCGTCCATGATAATTTTGCAATTCATGGTAGTTGTGGTAGTAGTTGTGATGAGGTGGAATGCGCGCGCATCCTTCCGATACATGTCGGAACGGTGCTGGTCTGTTAGATTTATCCACTGCTATGGATTTCCGCCCGGTCGGCTCGACTATAATCAGCTCGTGTAAGTATAGCTGAAGCTTGATACACGATTTGAAAGCACTGGGTGTGTACCCCACCGTCTAGCCCTCCTGATACACAATTCCTAAAATGTTTCTATTATTTGTAAAACACTTAGACAGAATGACTGAATGGTTTCCATTTTGGAAGTGAAGAACGCAACGTTGACAAAGCTTCAAAAACGTTGTGTATAACACGGACCCACGTTACCAACGTCGCGCTTTCAACATCCCGTATAACTTGGGAATTTAACGCCCGGTTTTCAGCATTATCAACGACATCACTGAAAGAAAATCATGATTGTGTAGTGTAAAAATCATATTTATTTAAAAAAGAACGATTATTTTGTCGTGATCGCATCACGAAATTAATCATAAACAATGTAATTTTTTATTGAATATCGACTACGTATTCAACGATCGATTAGTTTAAAAAACAATCCACATTACTAAAAAGACCTTCTGGGGGGGGGGGGGGACAGGACCCGTTCGTCCACCCCCGTCAGTGCGCCACTGGAAAGGTAATGATTCAAACTTTAATTTTTTTATTTACAATTTCTTTCTAAAACGTGTATTTACAAACGTAATCATCGTTTTAGTTTTGAGTTTTCTAAAAGCAAATGTCACGCGAATAAAATACGCTGAAATGACCGTTAGTTTCCAGTTTCTATGTCCCTCCCTACAGCCGGCCCAGTATTTTTTCTCAGTTATATCTATATACTGATGGATGCTAGGATGATTCACACTTTCCCCTATCTAAAACTGTCATTAAATTAAAAATCGGACAAATAGTTCTAAAGTTGTGGGTCGTTTTGTAGACCCTTGCAATTGGTCAATTTTCCAACCAATAAACAGCCTTACACGTGATACCTGTATGATAGAAGTATATTTTTAGACATATTTTGATATGTATGTGTAGAGAATGCTTCAAGCTAACATTTCCTGTGAACCAAAAATGTTTTGCTCGAAAGATTGTTTTCTATGAGCGTGGGGATAAAAGCATTTGACGTTCTCAAACCAAGGCTGTAATTTCAAATTAACGGTTATTTCCTATGCAGTTTCATATCTGACCGTAGTATACCAAGCATGAGTGGGATGTTTCTATATTTCTCCTCGCTTTTGTTATTCAAATAATTATAAGTCAAACACTTTTATGAAAAGATAATTTACAAGTATAGACCTCAATTCTTTGATTTATTTTATTCTCTACACTTTGTTATAATAATATTTCATTTTTGGGCAAAGTATATATTCCTAAATTACGTGTCAAACTTGGCATAGTTTTGATAGCAGTCTTGTAGTAGGTACATAAAAACTGGCGTTTTCAAAATAAGACATTTGAAATTGATAAATATTTTTATACAGTTCTATTTAGAACTAAATTACGAAACTTTTTTATATCTATGGAAAATTTTTTTAAAAATGTTTACTACTTTTTATGTAGACTTAAAGATGAACATTTACCTTTCGTAACTGAACATTTTTTTATTTCTTGAGCTAATAACTTTGTAAATTTTACATCTATCATTTTTTTACTAGCATATATAAATTCTTTGAACTTTTCTCTACAAAAAAGCTGTGGAACACTTTTGGATTATGGTTCATTTACTATTTTTGACGATTTTTTAAAAAAATGCTTGCAAACGCCAAAACATCCATTTTCGTTAACATTGCCGGTTCTAGGGTTAAATTAAGATGCAAAAAACATGTTTTAGGCTTCCCAAAAGTACTTTAAAACGATATAGGTAGAATATGTATAATTTTCCACTTCTAATTGTGATTCAGGCCTACTTTAGAATAATTTAGAATAGCAACCATGACTTATCCCCCACCAAATATTTCCGTGCGCTGTCTCCAACCTCACAGGCTTGGAACACACAGCGTTTTTTTTTTTTTTGCCGACTGCGGATTAGTTACCGTCCCTGCTCATAAAAAGCCTCATTGGGATTCATTAAACTGAAGTGTCCAATTCATTAATCACGAAGTGTGTTATGTAATATATTATTTTTTTAAATGTTTTATTGATATGAACAGAGAGCAACTCTCGCTTTATTGTTATTCGATCGCCAATTGAAAAGGAAGGAGAAAAATATACTTATTTTCGTTCGTCTAATCAATAAATAAAAGAAGAAAAGATTTTGGAGCATTCTGCACTGTGTTTCCTGATTTGAGGAACTAGAAGAAACATTTTTAAATTATTTAAGACTGTCAGTTTCGTCATGTGACGAACTGCACACGCGGCTGAAGGATAGTATTTTACGGAAAATTCTAAAATAAGGAAAATTGGCGTGCATTCGCCACTGTTTCGGCGGAGACGATGGAAAATCCAGTGATTTTAAAGGCAACGAGCGGCTGCACAGCTACCGTCAGCGGCAAATAAACAGATCGTTTATTTTTCCGACGAATGTGTATGCTCTAATACTCTCCTCGCGTCACTGTTGATATGACGGCGACGGCAAATAATCTGTGGCGGAAAACGTTGTGTGCTGGCTTTAGAACACTACACTTTGATACACTACACTGCATCTATATAAAATAAAGTGTCAGTGCCCAATTCAACCAAAGATAATGTCAGCAATATACTGATAATTTATTGTAGCTTAACATGTGCATAGGTGTTGAAAACAAGTTAGGTATTTTAATATAAACAAAGTCCGAAATATTTTTTCAATGGGGGGGGTTACAACCCCCCAAACCCCCCCCCCCCCCGGGTACCCCCTTGGCCCCCTTTCAAATGAATTCCTTTCAATAAGATAGTAACCAGTTTATTTGGGGTAAGGAAGGCCAGTCGACGGAATGTCTTGGTAGTACCTGTTGCGGCCGCCAGATAGTGTTGCTGTAGCAGCAGCTGCTAACCTACAATTACCGCTGTGGGCGGAGACCATTGTTCAAATTAAATAGAGTTTTGTAAAAAGGACGAAGCGTAGTCTTGGTGGGCATTCTAGGTACACGCTTATATATAGGGTGTTCGAGAAGTTAAGGTTAATACTGCTGCAGGTATTGGGCAGGTTCGTAAAGGGCAGAAGGTATGTACACTTTATTTTAAAAGTCCATTTATTTCGACTCATTTTAACCGCAATCACAATAAGCGTCCGTTTTTCGTTTTACTTTTTTTAAATACAAAGTTTGATTTTCCTTACACAATACAAAATAAATAACTCAAAGTAATTTGCAAGCCTGATTTGCAATTTTATAAAACAATGTTTGTTTTATTTACTTTCTCACTATACTATAGTATAGAGAAAGTATAGTGATCGCAAAAAAAATAGATGTCAAGATTTTTGTGGATATATCCGTTTTGGGACCCCCTGAGTCCAAAAAAGTGGTTTTTACAAAATGTCTGTCTGTATGTATGTATGTCTGTATGTATACAAAGCTAAAGAGAAAACTATTCGATCGATTTCGAACAAATTTGCACCAAACATGTCAATTAGGCCTGTATGGATGCACGAAAAAAGGTTTCGAAAATTTTTGAAAAACAAAACCCCTTTTTGGCCAAAACCCCCCAAAAAATCAGTTATTATTTTTTTATAAAAAACACGGCTCTAACGATTTTGATAAAATTTGACTTATTTGTAGCGGTTAATGTACCCTACCATATGCAAAAAACTGCATCTTTCAAAAAATTTTCGTTTAGCTAGTAATAATAATAACTGATTTTTGGGTTTTTTTGGCCATAAAGTAGGTTGTTTTTCAAAATGTTTCAAAACACTTTTTTCGTGACTCTATACACGCTTAATTGACATGTTTGGTGCAAATTTGTTCGAAATCGATCGAATATTTTTCTCTTTAGGTAGTAATAATATTTACTAGTTACTCTCCTATATTAATGCACTATCCCCCTCTCCTACTTTAATACATTTACTAGTGGACATGGCAATGCTTCGCTATTGCTTGATTTACCTAACCTAAAATTATATTCAGTTTTTGATACAAATCAGTTGTTGATCAAATTCAGCTGTTGATCAAAATCAGCTGTTTTAAGCTTTTCATACGAACAGCTGTTTTTTGTGCCCCTGATAAAATCAAAAGAAATCTTTCTTCTTCTTCCTTAAGATTGACCTTCCATAAGATTAACATGGCAACTTTGAGGGCCACTGGGGCGAAGCCCATACATTGAGCTCATTTTAAGGGAAGCACAACTTCAGAGTGAGCTCTGTAAAATGACACCAAAAACATCAAAATCGGTTAAAAACTCTAGGAGGAGTTCTACTCACAAAATTCTACCCCTAGCAAATTAATTATGTATAGATGAAGTCACAGTTGGGGTTACATACGAGGGTTGGCGTGCGAAGCACGCAATGCACTACGTATCGAAAATACTCCCAATACGGAGGTTGGCGTGCGAAGCACGCAATGCATTGCGTATTGAAAATACTTCCAATACGCACATAGCCTTTAAGAACATTTTAAGATGTTTCACAACTTTTTAGGTTGAAAAACGAAGTCCGAAACACAGTAGTACGAAGTGCATATTTTTGCTGTTTTACGCAAGGTATAGAAGACCCTTAAGAGGGGGCAAAACCCAGAAAATACGTGGCGTAAAACTTGCTCCACGCGGGAGCAAATAACGTTGCCATTTTTAATTTTAAAATTTTCAAACAAAAACCATACTACAGTAAAAGAATTAAGCAAAATCTTTTGCTTTTTAAAATATAAAAAATTTCATCACCTTTCCTTCTACATAGTGCTAAAATAACAGATTTTACGGCAAATTACCGTTCAATTTGTACTAAAACTATTTATTTGATCAAAATTTTACAAAGCAATTCGAAAAGAACAGTATTTCATCATTTGAATAAAATTTATTTTGAACCGAATAAAGTGCATTTGTCGACGTTATATGTATCCGCGTAAAGGCTTACATTACCAAAACTACGCTGAAACGAGCTACCCCTGGTTGAGAAATATTGAACTATGTCAGCGCGGAAGGATACTTCGGCCATTCATAAAATAGGTTCACCACACAAGTTTGACCTATCTCAGCTGTTATTTATATCGTTTGTCATTTGTTTTACTCACATACCGTTTCTCCGACATTTGTTTCTCAAATTTATAAAATATATTTTGTTTTATTCTTGCAGGTCAAAATAGCATATTTTATTTGTATTAAACGAAAATCTCTGTTAACTTCCTTGATACAGTGGTCATACTTCGTTATAGTATTGGCGGAGTATAATTCCTGGAATTTGTGTGTACATTGTTTATACATCGCTAGGCCTATCATTTTACAAGGGAAACTAATAAATTTGGCCAGTGGAACATTGACGGGACGGTTTTGATACCTACATTTGATACGATATTTGGTATCGATTCAATATCGAAATAATATATTGATACCCCAATAATATCGAAACATTAATAACGATATTCAAGTTATCGGTATCGGAAGTATCGAATAAACTTACCATACGCATACCAGTTATTCATTTAGCCTGAAGTGGTAAATAAATATTAATTACATATGAAATGCTCAAATACATGAAATATCGTGTTTTTCAGCTGGTAAGATATACCACAAAAACTTAAAAATCGTACTTTATTATTGAGAATTAATTATAAAACAATATCAATTCTGCAGATGGAGATGTTTGTATATAGCATCAATAGTAAATAATATTGTAGACTGACGCAAGCACTACACATAAATCACAAGGATCAAAAGGCAGTTCTACAGGGGTTACTCGTAATATTTCCAGTACCGGAACGCTGCCGGAACTGATCGGAAGTGACCGAAATGCGGACAATTTTTGAAACTTTTCCTTCTAAAACTCATACTTTACGTACCTTTGGTGAGTTTAAGGGTGCAGATAATTATACTTACTTTTATAAGAATAGTACGCATGTATAAGTAACTATTTTTGTACTTGTATATTATGAATATAGCACATAGCAAATTTTAGAGATACATACTATTTTAAGAAAAAACTTGGTAAAATGTATCTTATTTAGACAATAGCCTTTATCAGAAATTTAAACAATCGGTAAAAGACTGTAAACCTAAACACATTTTATATATATCAAGAAATTACTTTTCTTTATACAAAAACAATTAAACACAATCAAGCTTATCACGAGAAAAAGTTAATAATAAATAATATAAAAAATATATAAATAATATAAAAGTTTAATCATTGCTGGTTTTTAAACTTGTTCAGATAATTGTAATCCGTGAACACTGCCGTATACAATGAAGGTGTTCTCATTAACGTAATGCGTGCATTGCCTATATCTAAATACTAAGGCGTTACATTTGTACTATACGCGCTATAACTTTTCACTTGGGATTTTTGGAGTTTAATGTGAAAATGGTATCGGCAACGTCGCACTGCTGAGACGAGCGGATGTGTCTTATTGCGCTGGCTCACAGGTGCACTTCCTGAGAAGGCTCTTTCGAAATTGCAAATTATTATTTTTTTCTTCTGAGACATTTTTTAATATTTCTTATCATAACATGTTTGGTCATACTTTACTGATAATAAATATCTAAAATTTATTAAATTTGGACAATTATAAGTATTGTTTATAGTTGTATAATGTAATAGTTAAAACATTATTAAAAATCCAGGTAATTAATTTAACCATGAGTTCATCTCTTCATGGTAGTTGAACCGAATATACGTGGTTCAGATTTAATCCATCCTTTTGATGATCCAGCACGGCAAACAATAATTCTACTCCCTTCCCCCCCCCCCCGCAGACTAAATTGGTGCCCGCAGACTACCCTGTACAGTTTCATCAGTCCAGCCTGTAGTTATCGTAGTGTTTTTATTAATCCATGTTTCGTCCAAAAATACAGTTTTATTCCAGTCAATATGTTTGGAAGCCCTTAAAAACGATACCTTGCCAGTGCCACGTCAGGTCTCTCAAGAAGTACCTTACGTTTGTTTATTTTCTTATACTTAAATCCAATTTTCTTTAAAATGTTACGAAGGGATGTGTGTTTTCCCCAAAAAAATCCTCATTCATTCATACTTTTTAACAGTTTGGGAACAGTTGGAACTTCTTTTCTATTGTAGTAGGAGTATACATTATACATGTCGCCTTATGGCACCGTTGTCAAAATTATCAATATCAGTGGTTGGTTTTTGTTTATTTCTTTTTTTACCTGGTGTTGCAGGACTCCCGTCATCCTTTTTCTCAGCTGTTTTCTCCTGGTTTCCAATATTTACCACTGTTCGTTGACTTATATTACAAGCCTCCGCAACCCGTTTTAAAACTTGATTTACATTTCTTAACGGCCCATTGCTTGTTTTCTCCTGTTGGGAAAATTGCGCACGACAATGAGAACGATCGTCCTAGCCTGACTATTGAGTGCTTTTCTTTGACTGCTCAGCATTACTAAAAACGTCGGCCACAATCGCAAGTCACAAGCACAGTTACATACAACGCGAACTGACCAACAGGAAAATTTCTGAAGCAACAGAACTCTAATTTTTACTTTTTACAATAAGATATTTAATGTCACCAGGTAAAAACCAAACTTTTTGAAAGTTTATATTATTTTGAATTAGTTATTTTTTCAATAGTATTTGTTTTATATTTAAATGTTAATTTTTCCGCAAAACGATCACAATATATTTAGTTTTACCCTTTTTCCAGTACTATTAGTTGTCATATTACAAATATTTTTATATATTATTTCTTGTTAGAAAATTATCTTTATGATGCATAGTCATAATGAACTTTTCATTAAGTTTTGAAGAAAAACTGTAATTTTCACTAGGAGCCTAGTTGTGAGTCATCGTCCAACCGGATACATGTGATAGGAGAGATGGGGTAGCGAGCCGCCCCGCAGCGTTGCCAAACTGTGCAAGTCCCAAGTGAAAAGTTATCGCGCACGGGGTATAGTACGAAGGCCGACAGTGAAATCAATCCCACAAAAACATACAGGCATAACGTTCCGAGCACTTTCTCTGCTGATCCCACTAGCGAAAATAATGGGAAAAGCTCGTATAAATATAGGTCCGGAAATGCTTCGTTAGTAACAGCTGGCGGAAGATTTTCGGATTCCCCACACTGAAATATGAAGTGCGTTAATTAAGGTGTAGGCCTATATAGTTATTTATGTATCTAGGGGGTGACAAAATAAACTTGCATCCGTAATACTCACAACGTTTTTCCTACAACTACATTTTACTTTCTCACTATACTATAGTATAGAGAAAGTATAGTGATCGCAAAAAACATCGATGTTGAGATTTTTGTGGAAATATCAGTTTTCGGACCCCTGAGTCCAAAAAAGGGGTTTTTACAAAATGTCTGTATGTATACAAAGCTAAAGCGAAAACTATTCGATCGATTTCAAACAAACTTGCACCAGACACGTCAAGTAGGCCTATATGGATATTGAAAAAACCCCTTTATGACAAAAAACCCCCAAAAAATCAGTTATAATTTTTTTATAAAAAAACGGCTCTAACGATTTTAATAAAATTTGGCTTATTTGTAGCCTTTAATGTACCCTACCATATGCAAAATACCGCATCTTTCTAAAAATTCTCGTTTACCTAATAATAATAATAACTGATTTTTGGGGGTTTTATGGCCATAAAGGGGGTGGTTTTTCAAATTTTTTTCGTGTATCTATACAGCCCTAATGCAAGTGAACTAGATCCAAAAGAGCCGTTCAGTTAGGTGAACAGATTGATGTGCCATCTCTATCATTCGGACCTTTCTCATGTTTACGTACTGTATTATATTTAATTACGATGCAAGTGAAGTAGATCCAAAAGAGCCGTTCAGTGAGGTGAACAGATTGATGTGCCATCTCTATCATTCGGACCTTTCTCATGTTTGCGTACTGTATTATATTTAATTACAATGCAAGTGAAGTAGATCCAAAAGAGCCGTTCAGTGAGGTGAACAGATTGATGTGTCGTCTCGATCATTCGGTTCTTTCTCTTTCAAACGACTCCTATTTCATTTCTCTATTATAAACAACATTGCTCGCGTGGTGTTACGTCAGAACCTCGTACATGACAGTTTTATCTTACGAGTGACAAAATATTGAGTCACAGTTTTAAAACCAGGCCAGTTAATTAGTATTCAGTATTTACTAGAGGGTGATTACAAATTACAATTGCCGGTCAGGTTGTCATGGTTACAAATTATTGGCTTGTCGCCAAGATGCGTAGAGATACACTCGGGTGATTAACGGACGGGACGAGAGTTTTAAACAGCTGTTCCAAGTACAGTCACGTCTTGTGCGCTGTGCTAATTTTATGTGTTTGAGGTAGGTTAGTATTAAAGGTTCGTGTAGGCTCCACTATTTGACTTTAGAGCCTAAAGGTTGTGGAATACCACTTCAGTAAATACATCGAATTCAGTGAGCGTAGACGGCTTTGAGAAAGCTGACCCATGATGCATTAGTAAGGCGCTCGAGCGCGACTAGAATATCGCGTTTTTACTAATGACCGTCTTAATTTTGTTGGAGTGAAACTTCTTCACGCGCGGTAGGGCATATGGCCTCGTTTCAGACGAAAAGTGAAACGCTCCCCTTTCCGACTTCAACCGGCAGTCGAAAGGAAAAATTAGGAGAATAGTTTCTCTCCGTCAAATGCGTCATACCATAGATCATGCATGCATACGGGGGCTGTGTGCCGAAAAAAAGGTTGTCGGAAAAATAGTGCATGATCGCGCCGCGAGGTAGCGCTAGGGAGAAATCATTGGCAGCATTGGTGTTTCACACAGCTTCCGTCGTTTCCCCAATAGATAGCGCCACTATCGTCTAATTTCCAGTGGAACGAAATATTGCATTGGATCGGAGTTCTATTAGGTTATCCAAATACAATGGTCATACGCCCTCTACACTCATTTGCTGTGCGTATCATTTTCTCTAGCCTCAGCTGATTGAGACGAAGATTAAAACGGTTCCCATTCTTTGACTCGAACCGGTAGTTGAGAAGATAGAGGGAGAATCATTTCTATTCTCTCAGTCGCATACGTCATAGACAGTCTACGCGCATGCGCCGCTTGTACTGTGTTAATACGTAGCATAGGGAACCAGTAGACGCTTGCGTAATACACTGTACATTAACTGAACACGTTTTAGTATTTATTTTACTTTTGCTGGATTATTAAATCTAATGGACGAAATCGGCTGTTATATGTTTGAATCGTTGTTTATTGTTTTCAATTATTTTTGATTACTTCGTCCTTCAAAAGAAACCACTCAGGCCTACAAACAACAAACTATTTATCTAACTGAGTCCGTCCCGTTAATTATTTTCAACATGGTAAATGTACAGAGCCTGTAATTAAATATTTTACTAAAAAACCTAAAATAAATTTTGGAAAACAAAACGTACATTTTAATCATAGGCCTACTTAAATCAATGATTTTAATCGAAAATATTTTATTTTCACTATTTAGGCAAACTATAATATTGTTCATTTTTAAAATTCACTCAATTTACCATCTTCAGTAGGCCTATACTGTACTTATAAGTTAATAGAAGTTAAAACTTCAAACCAAGATAGTTACTTTAAAATATAGTTTTATTAAAACTTGTTATACGTCAACAGATCCAATTTTTAAAATTTACGTTGTATTACCTTATTTGTCTATTGCAATTTCGGTCCATTCGACCATCATCGGTACATTAGAAGCATTAACACACATAACACAAACATGTATATAGTTTTATGTTTGTTTGTATCATAAACCAATCATTTCTTTCTTAGAATATGAATTAAAGAAATTCTTGGGAATTGATGAATTAGAGAAATATTTCGTTTAACTAATACAGATTGTCTTCAATTAAATTCCACATAACCTATTATAGTTCTGAAATAATAAAATCTTCAACAAATACAAAGATGAGCATCTGTGGCGTAAATATGAGTAGTTCTTAGGGTACAGGAGGATCGGGTGGTATGGAAAAAGGGAGTTGTTAAGATTATGGAGTATCTGTTATTTGGAAGATGTTCTTTATACAGTTTTTTTTTTAAATGCCTCCCTGCCTGACCTGTATAAAAACACTCACATTCGTTACAATTGATCCTATAAATCCCAGACTTCTGCTCCAACGGTATTGTTTTTTTGGGTTTAGTAATGTTCTTAATGTTGTTTTAAGTGCGAAACGACATTGTTACATCTATCTTCCTCAGTGTGTGTTGGTTAGGATGTTAGGTAGGATAACCCAATATTCAGTGGATCTGAAGGTCTTTCCATTATGCACGCCACATTATGGAAGAAAACCATTCATATTCTAACTTTGAAACGAACTGACAATCAATACATATATGCAAAAAGAGCAAACAAATGGACGCGCATGAGGAATACGAAATATATAAAGCGCAGGTAAAAAGTCCAGAACAATATGTTAAATGATCAATTGAACTTTTAAGTCCAATTTCTTGTATGACTTTGATAGGAATATTGATATGAAATGCAAACAGTAAGCGGTACTCTACAAGTCAGAGATCATTTTGTTTCCAGAGTCAGTTTAATTAAGGCTCGGCTCTCTACATTCAAAACGGCGAAGTTGGGTACCAATTTCAATGTTAAATAACGAAAACATACCTTCACTATTAAGCACATTTTTGTGTTGTTTTTGTCAAAAAACGAAAGCTGTATTTTTTCTTAAATTTAAATAGATTGTGGGTGTTGATTGCTAAGGTTTTTTGCAATATCTCTTTTTGCATTTGAGTAAAACATTAATAAAGTTTACTATTTTTTACTATTTACATCAAACGTTTATTAAAGCAATAAAACGGTTTTGAAAATGTATTCAGCAATCAACATCCGCATATGACAGTACTTCAAAATGAAACCAAAATTTTTAATTAATTCCACGAATTAACGGAAAAAATGGCTTATTCTGTAGCATTGCTCTTATGGGAATCAGATTCAATATGGCGGACAGGGGAGCGCCCTCTTAAGAGTCATGCGTACCCGTGGGGAGAAATCACATTTTAGTTACTTTTTATTCCGTAAGCGCTGCCTGTATCAGTGCCCGACAACAAACTGAACTGTCGCTGCGAATTCTCCTTTGCCCCCTCCATCTCGCCGGCACACCTGACAGAGTGAAAAAAATACTTCATTTCATTCCTTTGCCTTACCGTGGCTTCAGTTCAGAATCCTTATTTTATGTTGATAGCTAAATTCAGTAGTTTGGTGGTTGGTCTGATATATAAGAGAAAGTAATGATTTAGGCCTATACAATATTTCCGAGTTTGAAAAGTGATAATTTATAAAGACAAAATACACAACATTTTTTTCCAAACCATTTATTACAACAACTTTAATTCAGTTTATATAATTAATTTTGAAATATTATTTTTTATTTTAATCTATAAATGATTTTAATACACAATTTGTATTCTAAAATAATTTTTTTATAATATTTAAAACATAAATAATACGAAAAGTCTCCTTTCAACAAACGTTCTTGTGCCATAGACTTATTTAAAAGACATGTATTATAATTAATTTACCTTCTGCCAAACTAGGAGGTAATTATTATTAATTATACAGTTATAATTATATAAATTTAACACAAATTATATTTACGAAAAACATATTCGCAAAACAATTTTATTTATTTTAAATAATAGCTGTCGTACCCGACTTAGTATTCATTATTAATAACTACTGTAAGACTCTAATCGTATTTGTGACATATTTTGTATAAACTATGGGAAATTTAAATATTATTAGAATCTTATGAAATAGGTCAGATAGTAAAATGATTGAACAGCTTATTCAACTCACATGACTTGTATAAATGGTTTAGGCAATATAAACAAAATATAGTTTATACATATTATATTTAAAAAAAAGTAGGCTACTTATTACACTTCATCACAAAATTATCCCGATTATAAAGTCAGTTTAGTTACATGTCATATAAAAAAAATACATATTATAGGACACTCTCATCCCAAAATAATTCCGATCATAAAGTCAGTATAGATACATATTATAGGACACTCGCATCAAAAATAATTCCGATCATAAAGTTAGTATAGATACATATTATAGGACACTCGCATCAAAAATAATTCCGATCATAAAGTTAGGATCTGCTTCGTCATACAAATTATAAATACACTAAACAAGTGCGGGATTTTGTACTAATAGGAAATTTAAAAACCCTAACTACCAGGAACCGCGACAACCACAGGCTTTGTTTAATCAACCCGGCAGATTAAAAAGCGTTACATAGATTATCAATTAGTTTACCGTTTCATAACTAAACTCCAATATTGCTGACTTCCCTTTGATTGCAATTCTGAGGTTTTTATAAGTAGTAAAATCTACGTGAAAGGAAATGACACAGGAAGTCTTGTGCCAATTAAATGAAAAAACATAACTCCTTTTTTTCAGAAATAAAAGGTAGGCTACGCCTGAAGCTTGTAAAATACTATTCACAAAATTTGCTAAAACCAGTATAAGGTAGCGAACAACATTAAACCAACATTAACCTAACAATACGAAAATATGAAAAGTATAAACAGATTTTGATTTATTATTATAAATTTCGTGGTACACAAATAAACTTTAATCTATAATTATTTACCTACAATAGGTAACCTAACTATTATGGTGATAAGTAGTTATTTCAAAATATGGGTATAGGCTACTAATAAACATTTTAAAAGTAAACAATAATCATTTTTGCAAATCAATTATGTAGTTACTATTATGAAATAAATGTCTGTAAAATTTACGAACAGTTTTGATTTGATAAGATGTATTTTGAAGATTTGTAGTTTAGCAAGTGAACAGAATATACAAGTAAAATACAAATATTAGTTATGTTATAAATTATACAGAGGTGGCAAAAAGTCCCGGAACAACCCAATATCTTTTTCCAGATTCCACTTACACAATTAAACTTTACAAATTGTTTATGGGTATAAAAAACTACTTTTTTAGAATATGGCTGATTTTTCACCTCCTCTGGGGGACGGCCCGTCAGGAGTCGGTGAAAAATCTTAAATGTAAGCATGGGTTGTTATGCACATCATTTTAAAGGTATTGATGAGACAAACACAACGACATAATAAAAATGAAAAATGGATGATCCTGAAAAAAGTTATGGCTGTTCAAAGTTTTGATATGCTGCATGTTAAATGAGCCTTATTCTAAGTTTAATTTATTTTTACATGTTCCATGTATTACACGTTCAACTCTGCAAATTGTTTACGGGTATAAAGAACTACTTGTTTATGCTACAGTTGATTTTTCATCTCCTCTGGGCTGAATCAACTTATTCAAACTTAGAATAAGGCTCATTTAACATGCAGCATATCAAAACTTTGAACAGCCATAACTTTTTTCAGGATCATTCATTTTTCATTTTTATTATGTCGTTGTGTTTGTCTCAGCAAGACCTTTAAAATGATATGCATAACAACCCATGCTTACATTTAAGATTTTTCACCGACTCCTGACGGGCCGTCCCCCAGAGGAGGTGAAAAATCAGCCATATTCTAAAAAAGTAGTTTTTTATACCCATAAACAATTTGTAAAGTTTCAATTGTGTAAGTGGAACCTGGAAAATGATATTGGGTTGTTCCGGGTCTTTTTGCCACCCCTGTATATTAAATAGTCTTCTAGAAACAAAATTTGTCATTCATTCGAAAGTTTTTAGGCCTAAACTGAAGGAAGAAAGTATAAATGTAACAAAATGTTTTTAGTCCTGGAGGTAAACGCCTCTTATTTTTAACTGCAGAGAGATTCAAGGCCTTCCCTTTTCCTTTTCTTAGTCTTTGTTTTTTGAAGGCATCGTACTGTATTAGCAATTATTGGTAAAAGGCAGATAATATATGCCTAATCTTAGTGACGAAAAGAAAATGAATAAAATACCTAAACACTAACAACTGTTGATTTCGCAGTAATCAAACAAAATCGAATTCGGTCCGTTTGAATTAATATTGACAGTGTAAAAATCTTTTTTACAAGAACATACAATAAGGTCCAGTATAACACAATCACTTATGAAAATATGATTCATAATAATATTATTTGTAGTTGTACTACTGCATAAAGTCTACGGAGGGATAGAAAGGTGGGGGACAGGAGCAGGAGGGAGAGTAGGGGTAAACAGCACTGGCGCAACCTATTGCAAAATCCTTGAACTACTACCGACTTGCACAAAAATTATTCTTTGAAATAGGTTAACTAAACACTCTTAAACACAAAAATGGAAATAGTATGAATTAAAACAATTCATTAGTTCCCAAAACGAAATCACAAGCTCTCGTTTCATATAAATTTTATTTTTAAAATATGCATTTTCAAGTATGTAAAAACGGAAGGAAAAACACGCATTTTTTCTTATGGGAAAAGCTAAATTTGATTTCCAATTTTTGTACACATGTTTAATATAAAATGATTAAAACTATTCAATAGAAATGTTTAATAGATTTAGTTGTAGATAACTATTTGGACAAAATCTTGCTAAAAGCCTTAGTTTCACAGTAAATAACAAATTAAGATTCACCTCCTATGTTAATAGCGCTGTCACTTTCACAGCGCACTAAAGTTGGTATGCATGGCTCTTAACGTGTAGTTTCAGAATATACGAACAATTTCCCAATACCTCTGATCCGTACTATTATCCGGAAAATGTATTTAGCTTTCGGAACATCCTGTGATGCACTTTGTCTTGTTTACCTTTGCGCGACGTAACCTCAACGTAAACATCTGGGCACCCTTTACAAGGTCATGCCCGAGTCTACTGTCACTTGACCTGCTTGTACGCAGCAATGATGTAATGTAACAGAGAGAGAGGGGGATACTTTCCATGCATGAATGTTTAGTCCAGTCTGCGTGTAGTTGTGTTCGGTGATGTGTGTTAACATGTGATGGTGGAAATGTCAAATAAAGGTAGGTGGGAGTGCGCGATACAGCTGATTGTAATTAGGTTATGTTTTGTAGATATTTGATGTATTACGGTAGGATAAATTATTCGTGTTTATGATATTTTTACAATGCCGATTGTAAAAACGTAATTAAAAAAAGTAAATACAGTAAATATATGTATTTTGGTTAGTTTTGTTTAGTTTTTTTAAATGGTGGCAACATGAATAAACAATTTACCTAGGTTATGTTAGATCTTGGGTAATAGTGCTTGTAGTAATATACAACTGCACCCTGTTTACATGAAACTACACCCTTCATTTTGGGTAATTGTGCAGATGACGGCGACCAAATAAATAAACGGTACCAGGAACTGGCACATACTTTCTCACAAACATATTTAAATTATTAAACAGATTCATTGTAGTTGGGGTAGGAGATTTGATATTAAAGTAGGAGATTAACTAATAATTATTATAATTATTAGCTAGAGAGAAAATTATTCGATCGATTTCGAACAAATTTGCACAAAACACGTCTATTAGGCCTGTATAGATGCACGAAAAAAGGTTTTGAACAATTTTGAAAAACAAACCATTTTTTTTTTTTTGCCAAAAAAACCCCAAAAATCAGTTATTATTAGCTAAAGAAGAATTTTTAGAAAGATACGGTTTTCTGCATACTGTAGGGTACATTAAGAGTTTGCTCAGTAAACGAGAAAGCAACCGGAAACGCAAGCGCTTCTCTCTATAGCCCTATCTAAACTGCAATTTGTTGCAGTTGGGCGCTTTGAAATTGCCTCATTTCGAACCATTTTATAAATCCATCTTTTGTAATTGAGTGCTGAAAAAAAACCTGAATATTCTTTATAAAATTGCGGATCCGGCTTGCAATTCACTTTTAATTATACATTTTTTATTGTGTAAAGAAAAATGTTCAAACTTGGTATTCAAAAATGTCAATTACGTGACAAATGAAAAACAATTTTTTAAATGTGAAATGCAAAACGGATGCGTATTGTGACTGTGTGCTTAAAATGAGATATTTTAATTATGATAAAAACAAACGAAATAAATGGTTTGAAATTTAACATTGCTCTTATGGGATAAAAATCCAAGATGGCCGCCTCTACAGCAGACCCTTAAGGGCTTCAAATAAGCCAAATTTGATCAAAATCGTTAGAACCGTTTTTTTATAAAAAAATAATAACTTATTTTTTGTGGGTTTTCGGCCAAAAGAGGGTTTTTTCAAAAAATCTCAAAACCCTTTTTCATGCACCTATATAGGCCTAATTGACATGTTTGGTGCAAATTTGGTCGAAATCGATAGAATAGTTTTCGTTCTAGCTTTGTATACATGCAGACAGACATTTTGTGAAAACCACTTTTTTGGACTCAGGGGTCCCAAAACGGATATTTCCACAAAAATGTCAATATCGATTTTTTTTTTGTGATCACTAAGTAAAAATGTGTGACGTCGTGGGACCCCCGTCAGGAACGAAGTTCATCACGCCTTTTCTTCAAATACTAATGTAATTTAATATGGATATTTAATAAATTGAACATACCGTGTTTAGGTTAGGCTAAATTTAATAAATTTAGGTTAGGCTAGACTGATGAACCAATATTTTATTTTTATTGAATGTATTTATAATGAATGGACATTTAATGAATGGACATTGTTTACCAGCTTAGCTTTGAGGTTATAATTAATTCTACTCTTTTATTATTAAAACATTAAACGGTACGATATTAACTTACTTTTCTAAAATTTGTATTACAAATACTTTCCATTTCTTGAATCTGCATTACAAAATTGCAATAGTCACATAATTTAACTCACTTTTAATTTTTAATACCTTAAATTGATGAATCGAAACACATGTTTCTTGAATGAATTTACATTCATTACCATAGCAACAATTCGATAACGGTTTTTCGTTACGCGTTACATTTTCCATTTGTCAACTGCTACCGCAAGCCGCGTAAAGGAACTTTGTTCTAATATTTATTCTGTTTTATCTAAAAAAAAAACAGCTTCAAGTATTGTAAATAAGGATATATTATGTACACGTAGGTTGCTATCAGCGCCTTCGTGAGTAGACCAATATCAGTAGTAGTTAGTTGGAACAATAAAAGATGTAAATTTAATTTTGTAAATTCGCTCTACCACGTCAGCGGTTCAGCTGCGTGATCGATCTATTTTATATTGGTTACATTTGATTTGCCGCAGTCTGTAGCCTAAGTGTTTAGTTTCTTCATATATAAAGGGAAAAGTTAAGTTGTGTGTCTTTCTGTTAGAATTGCGTGTTACCCACATCTGCACTAATATCTTTTTTTTTTTAAATGCGGGTGAATATTTTTACACCAAACACTTTATACAGTAAATTGAATATTTTACAAATTAGTGTTTTAAAATAAGCGACATTAAATTGCAAACATAACTCAGATTAATATAAAGCTGTAACAAGGTCGTGCCAACTGTTCCTTATTCTTTGTAATGCAAGTACGAAGATCAGTACGAGGAAACAATCGTAAGCAGGTATTTAGTGAAGAATGTTTACAAGTGCGGATTGCGTCAAGGCATAGTTAGCTATGTGGTATTGGCGTATCTTTGATTTCCGATTAGGCATCTAGTTAAAGAGAAACTTGATTCATATACTGCATTCTTAAAAAAAAAAAACTCCAAGATTGTGTAGAGACTATTTTACAAAATAAATAATAACAATCGGAAATGAAAATAAATAATATCGTTTAGACCCATTAAAAAAAAAACACCCGGACCGTTTTTTACAAGATGAATAACAATCTTGGGACCCATTTAACAAAATTAATAATAATATTGGGATCCATTTTACAAAATAAATAATAACACTCGGACCCATATTTCAAAATAAGTAACAACAATCGGGCTCATTTTACAAAATAAATAATAAATCGGACCTATTTAAAAAAAATAACGCTCGGGTCCATTTGACAAAATACATAATAACGCTCGGGTCCATTTGACAAAATAAATAATAACGCTCGGGCACATTTGACAAATAAATAATAACGCTCGGGTCCATTTGACAAAATACATAATAACGCTCGGGTCCATTTGACAAAATAAATAATAACGCTCGGGCACATTTGACAAA
>JAGFPH010003252.1:107072-121534 GCA_018207615.1 Philaenus spumarius | reverse complement strand
CGCTCGGGTCCATTTGACAAAATGAATAATAACACTCGGGCTTATTTTACAAAATAAATAATAACGCTCGGGTCCATTTGACAAAATAAATAATAACACTTGGACCTATTTAAAAAAATAAATAATAACGCTCGGGTCCATTTGACAAAATGAATAATAACACTCGGGCTTATTTTACAAAATAAATAATAACGCTCGGGTCCATTTGACAAAATAAATAATAGCACTCGGGCCTATTCTACAAAATAAATAATAACAGTCGGACCTATTTAAAAAAATAAATAATAACGCTCGAGTCCATTTGACAAAATAAATAATAACGCTCGGGCCCATTCTACAAAATAAATAATAACGCTCGGGTCCATTTGACAAAATAAATAACACTGGGATTTTTTTTATAAAATAAATAACACTCGGGCTCATTTTACAAAATAAATAACAACACTTATATGTTCTCAGATTGACAGCTAGACTCTTTGTCCCCCCTCCCTTTACGATTGTACCTGGCTGTCTACTTGCTTCAATTAGTGTCTAATTCCTAAAAGTTGTATAATTTAAGATTAATTTTGAAGAAATTTAATAACATTTTACTCCGATTGGCTTTGGCCGGTCTGATCTTTCGTGTTACCCCTTAACACTGTAGGAAAATGTTAAAATCTGATCAGCATGTGTTTAGAATGTGCCTATAGTAATCTCTGTTCAAAGTCGAATAAGGGAGGTTCGGGATTAAAGGGTTTTCTTCCAAAATGGACGCGAATTATATTTTGTTGTTCTGCGACAGTGTCGACACTAAGACTTTCACTAAACTAGTTCAGTTACCCGACAGCGACACGTGGGCGCTGTGTGGGCTTAGCGCTACTGTTGCTTGTAGCGTGTGTAGGCGGTTTGTTTTAATTGCGATAATCTAACTAGATTGTATGTTAATGCGTACACTATGGTAGTCTTCATTTATAGTAAAGAGAGATTTAAACGTTTATGGTTTGATAAAGAAACGCACTTTCGATATTAAGAGACCGTAACCGATAATAAAGTATGGAGTCTCGAGATGGCATGTGGTTAAAAAAATATTACCGATTTGAAAACAACTGATTTTCCTCCGGCTTATAACTGTTTTCTGTTTTGAAAGTCGGGTTTGTATACGTTGAAACCAATAGATGTGACTTGGGACCCGCGATGGGCGATTCGTAACATTTGAACGAATCAGCAGATGAATCGATTAATTCGTGATTCATTTGGAAAATAAATCGGTTCATTCGTTGAACCGAATACATTCAAACCCATCGAATCTATGAATAACTAAAATAACTCCGTTCAAATTCGGAATAGGTTCACGAACAATTCGTTACATTTGAACGAATCTGCTGATCTAACAATTGACTTATGACTCACTTGGAAAGTGCCTCGGTTCATTTGGTGAGCCGAAAAAAATCAAAAATAAACGCAGTGCTTAGTCATCGCTCGGATTCTGCTGTGATTATCTCCTATCCTGTTCAAAAACAATTGGTTCAATTTTAGAGTTTTGTGCCTCTTAAGTAAATTAAAAGCACCTTTATTATTAACTAGTGGACCCAGCAATGCTTCGCTATTGCTTGATTTAATTTAAAGGGTTGTTATTCCATTTCATTACATTGACTTAAGTAATCGAATTGCAAAGTGGTTTTTATGCCACTTAAGAATATACTACACAAATTTATATTTGTAGTTTGTAAACCTTTATAGATAATACAGTAAAACTTTTGTTTGCTTTTACCTAATCTAATAAACGGTATTAGTTAACTGACACAAACTTTCTCCCAACTTACTGTAGTCAAAATAATATTGTTTTCAATCATTTTATTTATTACTTTTTAGAACAAAACAAAAAAATAATATTCTACCTACGTCAATCGTATAAAAAAATTATTGTCCTAGTTTATTATTCGATCGCGCGACCTTTGAATTACTGGCCGTTATTGCTACCAGATGGTGCTACCCCGTGCGGCCGCCGCCGCGATGCTAGATTGACAACATAAACTTGTTTATTTTTAAACATTTCCCTATAATTATAAAACGCCGAAGTTTTGATAAAAGCGGGTGGTGTCATTTTGTTTGGCATCTTAAGCACTATAAATACTGAAAATTTGATCAAAATCCTTAGAGCCGTTTTTGAGATATTTGCATTTTTGTCGTTTTTTATGGGTTTTTAGGGGTAAATTACCCTTAAAAATTAAAAATTCCTAAAAATGAAAAAAACGCCTGGAGATATTAGGGTTTTGTATCTACATACCAAATTTCATGAAAATCGGACCAATAGTGTCCTCTCTGGTCGTGTATACATACTGACAGACAGACACCACTCTAAAAGCACTTTTTTGGGTTCAGGAAGCACCAAAACAAAAAATTCCACTAAACATATTTTTGGGTTCAGGGAGCACCAACACAGATAATTGCACTAAACCATTTTTTGGGGTTCTGGGAGCACCAAACAGATAATTCAACTGAAAATTCAAATTCGAACATTTTTACGAAAACAATACTTTCTCCATATACTACGTATAGGGTGGAGAAAGTAAAAAACTGATAGTTGTGAAGAATTGTAAGAAACCTGATTCTAAATTAGCCAAATTGGTTGCAAACAAACGTGTTTCAGTTCATTGTAGGCCTAAACTAAAAGTATGTTCAGTTTTTCATCCAAATCAGCTGTTTCATATATAGTAATGTAACAACCAATGTTTGAATTGAATTAAAATACAGTAAGCATTTTTAGTTGATTTTTGTTTTTGTTTGCTTTAAATTGGTCAATCTAACCTAAAATAAACGGTACCAGAAACTGGCACATACTTTCTCACAAATACATTTAAATTACTAAACAGATTCACTGTGACTTGTAGGGTGGGGTAGGAGAGTTTTTTTATTGAAGTTGGAGATTAACTAATAAATATTATTATTATTATCTAGAGAGAAAACTATTCGATCGATTTCGAAAAAAATAGCACCAAACACTTCAATTAGGTCTTCATAGATGCACTTAAAATGGTTTTGAAATTTTTTTAAAAACAACCCCCTTTATGGCAAAAAAACCCCCAAAAATCAGTTATTATTATTATTATTAGCTAAACGAGAATTTTTAGAAAGATGCGGGTTTTTGTATATGGTAGGGCACATTAAAGGCTACAAATAAGCCAAATTTTGTCAAAATCGTTAGAGCCGTTTTTTTATAAAAAAATAATAACTGATTTTTTGGGGTTTTTTTGGCCAAAAAGTGGGTTGTTTTTCAAAATTGTTCAAAACCCTTTTATCGTGCATCTATACAGGCGTACTGGACATGTCTGGTGCAAATTTGGTTGAAATCGATCGAATAGTTTTCTCTCTAGCTTTGTATACATACAGACATACATACAGACAGACATTTTGTAAAAACCACTTTTTTGGACTCAGGGGGTCCCAAAACGGATATTTCCACAAAAATCTCAACATCGATTTTTTTTGCGATCACTATACTTTCTCTATACTATAGTATAGTGAGAAAGTAAAAGGATGTTGGTTTTGAATAATAATAAAATGATTATAAATGCTAAGTATAGTTGCTATGGTAATGAATGTAAACAAACGTGACGTGTTGTTAAGCTGTGAACAGCTGTTTTTGTGCGCTATGGTCTAGAGTCCATACAAAAGAGGCTGTTTAGTTTTTCAAAATTTGAAACTTTTTCGGGAAACTTTTCAAATTTGTCTTTATATAAAAACCTAATTTGGACTATTACGAACATTTTAAAACAAAAAATTGCCAAATTGGTCCAGCCGTTCTCAAGTGATGCGCTTACAAAGGAACAGCAATTCATTTTGATTATATAGAAGAAGAAGATAGATATGTAACAATAAATGAAAGAATTAAATTAAAATACAGTAAGCATTACTTGTTTTTTGTTTTTGTTTGCTTTATGTTGGTCAATCTGACCTAAAAAGCTGTTGTTTTTGAAGAATAATAAACTGATAAGTAAAATTGCTATGGTAATTAATGTAAACAAACATGACGTGTTGCTATATGCTTTTTATACGAATAGCTGTTTTTGTGCGCTATGGTCTTGATTCCATACAAAAGAGGCTGTTTAGTTTTTTTCCAAATTTGAAACTTTTTCGGGAAACTTTTCAAATTTTTCTTTACATAAAAACCTAGTTTGGACTATTACGAACATTTTTAAACAAAAAATAGCGAAATTGGTCCAGCCGTTCTCAAGTGATGCGCTTACATAGGAACAGCAATTCATTTTTACTTTCTCCACCCTATACGTAGTATATGGAAAAAGTATTGTTTTCGTCCAAGTTTTCGAATTTGAATTTTTAGTGGAATTATCCGTGTTGGTGCTCCCTGAACCCAAAAATAGTTTTAGTGAAATTATTTGTTTTGGTGCTCCCTGAGCCCAAAAATGGTGGTTTTTGGTGATGTCTGTCCGTGTGTCTGTAAGGATGTGTACAGAGCTGGAGACCATACCAACGGTCCGATTTTGATGAAATTTGGTATGTAGGTGTAGTTCTGGAATATCTCCAGGTGTTTTTTTAATTTTTTCAAATTTTTGATTTTTAAGGGGTTTTATCCCCAAAAATGGCCAAAAAACGTGAAAAATCTAAATTTTTCAAAAACGGCTATAACGATTTTGATAAAATGTGGCTTATTTGTAGCCATTAATGTACCCTACCATATGTAAAAACCGCATCTTTCTAAAAATTCTCGTTTAGGTAATAATAATAATAACAGACTTTTGGAGTTTTTTGGCCAAAAAGGGGGTTGTTTTTGAAAGTTTTTCAAAACCTTTTTTCGTCCATCTATACAGAGGCCTAATTGACATGTTTGGTGCAAATTTGTTCGAAATCGATCGAATAATTTAAATAATAATAATATAATATGGATGTGTGTTACATGCATCTAATATTTTCCGTGGTAACATTTTCATGCTTTTGCAATTCTAAATAACCACCTCCTATGCTACTCTTGGGAAGGTATAAAGTTTCAACTGGGAGAAAGTATGTGGCAGTTATCTGGTACTGTTTAATATTATATAGATTTCAATTTGACTTTACTAAGTTTATAATTTTATTTCTTTTATTGGATAGTGTAAAATAACTAACGGAATTATTATCTTCTAGATGTGTCCGCGATATCGTACGCGCAACTATGTATTATCTACGCATCCTTCCAAAACTGTACCCGTCTTCACCGTAGAAAGTACATTAAAGTATATTGCAGGGCACTGTGTGTTTCAAAGATGCGTTCTAGGCGATCATCATGAGTACGCAATACAATGTCATGTCTATTGAATTCCTGATCAACTAAGACCGCTACAACTTCATCTGTAACGGGGGCATTGTACCTTCCACGATGTTCTGCTACAATTTTGTCCCGATGACTTCCAGGCGCGTTTATGCGATGTTGATACACACTGTCTGTTTGGGTTTTGCATACACAGCGCCGTTAGTTTCTTCATATACTGCACTTTACAATTGATATATGTTTTGTATTTTTTAACCGATTTAAATGAAACAAACACTAAATGTTAGACCAAGCTTATCTCAATACATCACTGGAAACCACATCCAAATTGGTTCAGCCATTGTGGAGATTAGTGCGCAGACAAAAAGTATGTTTATGATTTTCTTTTATACAGATTGTTTTTTCTGCAGAAGTATTGATACAGTTTTGAAACATACTTAATTCTAAAATAACACACAGAGTGCATTCAGGCAAGTGTGTGTGTCTAGTTGATATCGTCTCCGACCTGGAATTAATTAATTTACCTTAAAGTATAATATAATCGCTCTAATATAGTTTAAGATGGCGGTGAGCAAACAAGCTTCTACTGTTTCATAAGGCCTAACGTTACGTAGAAACCTTAAACGTGCTGCCAGCACTGGAGATTTTGTTACGATATTGGTAAAACTGTGTCGCTCCAGTGTTACCACAACATGCAATACTTTCCGGGCGCGTGTTTTGACACGTGCGCTGCGTTTAATTTGTTCAAACTTTATGGCCGCCACTTCTTTTAGTCCGGTCAATAATAAACTTTAGAAAAGCTCAACCTTGCAAAAGGTCAGGTAGTTCTAATTTTTAATATGTTGTTTCCATCTTAACCAATACTAAAAAAACTAATTTGCTACTTCCCAAGCCTTGGGCGAGTTGCGTAATATGTTTTGCACCGCACCAAAAGAACTGAATTCCTCAGCACACACAATCCATGGGTTGTTTTGAAAGTGAAACTTCTTTAGAGGCCCGCGCACACCAAACGCGGGAAGCGGGAGCGACGCGAATTTTCTAATTCCTAGAAATTTAGTCGCGGGAACTGTTCGTGCGGGATCTTAGGTGACGCACACTCAACGCGGGAAGTTTCGCGGCGAACTCAGTCGGTAAGGTGACAGTGTTGTGGTCAGTTGTACTTACCTTCTCATCGTTCGTCGCTCGCCATGTCATCTGATGAAGAAGAGGCTTTGTTGCTGTTCGCCTTGGCTGAGGATGAAATTCGTAAGAAGACGTGGGTACACGCTATAAATAAGGAAAGAGAACAGTATGGGGAATATCACACCCTGATGACGCATCTCCGAATGGATGAAAAAAGGTTTTACATTTACTTTCGTATGACACCAACCTGCTTTGATGAACTACTTGGCTTAATCAGCGATGATATTGAGAAGAAAAACAATTTTACATTTTACATCAATAATTTTTTTAATTGCATATATGAATTCTTTAAACCTTTCTCTACAAAAAAGGTACAGAACACTTTTGGATTGGGATAGAATTACTATTTTTGGCGAATTGTTAAACATATGTACCAGTGAGTAGCTGTGTACATTTAATTCATTGATCAAAACAATTAGAATTACAATCAAGAGTAAACACTTTCAACCTACAAAATACAAAAGCACCATAACAGCACTGAACACATACCAAGGTGAATCCAAGGGGATGTTAAAATGTAAATGTAACCAAAAGAACCAATAAATGTAACAATACCAATGAACCAACAGGACTTCCGTGACGAACTTGAAACCATCAAATACATAGCACATGCGAATGGTTATCATGACGTAATGATCGATAAATTGCTACGTAAACATATTTCAAACAAACAAAACCCCATCAAACGCACTAATAGAAAAAATAGGAAATTTGTTTCAGTCGAATATTCAAACGTCGTTCTACTTATGCTAAAAAACACGTTTGCAAAACATGATATCAACGTTACCTTTCGCACCAGCAATAACGTGCAAAAGTTATTACGACCAAAACGTTTGATCCCGACGGAAAAGAAATCGGGTGTTTATAGAATTGAATGTGATGATTGTGACAGTTTCTATGTTGGTCAGACGGGCAGAGCTTTCAAAGAACGGTTTAAAGAACATTTGCCACACAACAACATGCGCAAAATAAATTCAAACTTCGCTCAACATTTAATTGAATCCAACCATTCATACACTGATTTTAACACAAATTTGACCCAAATCAATTTTTGCAATAAGGTAAGACTTTTGGACGCAATGGAAGAATTCGAAATATACAAAGAATTTAACAAAAATCCCGCCAATGTCTTAAACGATCAGCTGTCATTCAAGAGTAATGATCTATATGACACAGCCCTCGGCTATCTCAAGAAAACCGGTCCTTAGGCTAAATAAATTATTGATATTCCATAAATTCTGTTAGTACAGCAGTGGCCGCTCAACGATGTACATCGTAGGAATAAATTATTATTCGACATTTATGCTTAAATGTGTTTTTAAGCGTTTTATAAAAGTGTTGTGTGTTTGTGTTTTTTATAAAGTGTGTTTTTAGTGTTTTATGTGTGCTTGACAATGGGAATGCGTTCCCGAAACGCGTCGTATTAGGATTACTTAATCATTCTTCAGAAGTCACAAGACGGACAAATTTAACAAGGTAATATTTATTAATATATTATCTTCTATATTAATCTTTATTATTTAAGTCATAAAGGACTGGATACGTGTAAACACACTCTAATAACATTTCTGTTAAATTACTCATAGTTACTCTAAACACACGTCTACACAATCAAAGCACAAAGCACTGCCTACCGAGTACGAGTAGATACCTGTTGTGTGACTAGTGACTGTACGGTTCCCGCTCTAGTCGCGCGGGAAAACGCTGCATGCAGCGAACCAGGCGGGACGACGCTGCGTAACGATCCCGCACATGATCCCGCGCGAACGATTCGCGTTTGGTGTGCGTTATCTCATATCCCGCCGTTGTTTTACAATCCCGCGCGGGAACTTCCTAGAACTACATTCGCGTCGCTCCCGCTTCCCGCGTTTGGTGTGCGCGGGCCTTAGGTGTGGTAGGGCAAGTTGGTCTCGATCAGACGAAAAGTGAAACGCTTCCCCTATTCCGGTTTAACCTGCAGTAGTTTCTACTCTCTCTGTCAAATGCGTCATACGCACTCTACACGCAAGCGCAGTGGATACTGTGTGTATACGCAGCATAGGGAACCTATACACGCTTGCGTATTATACTGTACATTACCTGAACACGTTTTAATATTTTTTATTTAAAGTAGGAGATTAACTAATAAATATTATTATTATTATTATTATCTAGAGAGAAAACTATTCGATCGATTTCGAACAAATTTGCACCAAACACGTCAATTATGCCTGTATAGATGCACGAAAAAAGGTTTTGAAGATTTTTGACAAATAACCCCTTTATGGCAAAAAAACCCAAAAAATCAGTTACAGGGTATTATTATTAGCTAAACGAGAATTTTTATAAAAATTTTTTTTTATCAAAATTCTTAGAGCCGTTTTTGTATAAAAACATAATAACTGATTTTTTGGGGGTTTTTTTGCCAAAAAGGGGTTGTTTTTCCAAAATTTTCAAAACCGTTTTTCGTGCATCTATACAGGCCTACCGTCAAGCGGGGCTACTTTGAACTGGAGGGGCTACTTGGAATAAAAGTCGTAACAAGATTAAAAGCATCCTAGCCCAGCAACGATAGCAGTTAGGAACCATAACCAAATACCTCTGGAATTCTTATTCCTTCTGCTTTAATATTATAATCTTGTGATTCTTAAAAAATGCATACTTTGGTTTCAGAATTTTTTTTGTTGTCTCCAAAAAATCGCAAAAAAATATGTGTCCCGAACTTTTATGTACTAAGGTCAAACTATAGTACATAGAGAGTAAAAATTCATTAAAAATGATAGCCTGGTTAATGGTGATCATTTTTCTGTATAAGAATTTCCTTAAAGTCTGATATTTTTTTTAAAATTAAATTTTATATTCCAAAGCGCACATTTAAAAACAAAAATGGGACTACGCGGAACATGCATAAAAATTAAATTTTAAATAATTCTTATTATTTTTTCAGGTTTTAGTTCGTGTTTGGTCCTCTAGAACAATAATTTAGTGTAAAAACATTCATTTATTAAGATTTGAGACAGTTTTTTTGTGTTTTTTATAATGGTGCGTACATATAAGCGAAAAGTGGGAGCCAATCATGGACAGAAGGGGCCGTTTGAACTTTACAACAAAGTTTTCAGGCTATAACATACAGTGAAACACTTTTGATTTAGTTTAAACCATTAATATCACAAAAAAAGTGGTAGTTATTTCATAAACAAAGTACGTGAAATTTTAAGACATTTTTTGAAGTGGCTAAAAACGCCTATTTTTTCAAGTGTTTCTATTTTTTCCTTTTCTTTTTACAGCAAGGAGCTATTTTTGTTTATTAAATATATACATTTGACTACATATTTTGTGTTAAGTTATTTATTTATTCCTAACAGCTGCTGAGATAAGATTTTTTTAAAGATTCATGTCAAATTCCGGAGGTAAGGTGAGAAAAAATTCCACGAAATCTTTAAATTTTGTCCAAATCAAATTTTTATTATATGGTTCTGTTCCAAAAAACCCCACCATTCTAATGCATATATCATACTAACCCCATCACTTCATAGTAAACAGTTATTAAGGTTTATAATGCCTGTTTCAAAGTAGCCCCAACGGTGGGGCTACTTGGAACGAATGGTTTAAAAAATTTTTAGGTACAAAAAAAATTGATAAAAAAACTAATCAATACCTTCATTACATGCACTATTGTGACCTTTAATCACACAATTAAAATGGTTTGATTCTAACAAATAGTTTGGAACTTATATGCAAAAAACTAAAATTTCATTCCAAAGTAGCCCCGCTTGACGGTATTTAACATGTCTGGTGCAAATTTGTTTGAAATCGATCGAATAGTTTTCGCTCTAGCTTTGTATACATAGACATACATACATTTTGTAAAAACCACTTTTTTGGACTTGAGGGATCCCAAAACGGATATTTCCACAAAAATCTCAACATCGATTTTTTTGCGATCACTATACTTTCACACTATAGTATAGTGAGAAAGTAAAAAATTAGTACTACATGACCTTTTGTATGGTGAGACTTATATAATATTGTCTGACTATTTCCTACACAATACAAAATTAATAGCTTACAAAATTTTAAATAAAATATGGCCTAAACAGCTGATATTTATGCCGAAATAGCCTACGTCGTCAAGAGCTCATAAAATATTGCCTGACTATTTCCTACACAATACAAAATTAATAGCTTTACAAAATTTAAAAAAAATATGGCCTAAACAGCTGATATTTATGCCGAAATACGTCGTCAAGAGTTCATAGGCAATTTATTTACGTATTGAAAAGTGTTGTTATTAATATAATTTCGGACAAAACCCTTCGCGCTTCCTAAATCACACACTCGTAGGCTTCATGGATAGATTCCAAGCCTGCCTTTTGGCAAACTAGAAGAGAAAATAAAATAAAAATAAATCACACATTCCTGTTTATAAATATCTGTACGAATAAATACATTTTCTAATCCAAAAAATACATTTCTATCATTGCGGTGACTCGAGGAACTAAAACTAAAAGTTGCCACATTTTTTTACAGAACCTATTAAAATTAGCCATCATATTTTATCGTTACAAGTGAAGGCCAAACATTCTCCTAACCTAAAAACTTTTCACGGTTTCGTAATTTCTCAGACAAATAAAAATATAGGCGCAGTCTGCATTACAAACAGCTGTTATTCTATTACATTAATAAAGGCAGTGCTTAATAGTTTGTAAACTTGTCTAACAGATTGGGTTACAGTTAGCAGTGAAAAGTTACAAGTTCAGTGAAGAGTAATGACGAATGGCGACGAGATTATATAGCTCCAGGCAGGCTGGCGGAACAGCTGTTCTGACGTAATAATCAGGAAAGCTTGTGTAAGAGGTTAAAACTTGCTTAATTTGTAATGGAGGATAAACTGGCTCACGCGCAACAAATTACTGGTGTTGTAAACCCGCCAGTCAGGTTCCACGGAAAACAAATAATAAACATATATTTATTTTTACATTCCTGTACTACAACTAATAGCGTTAAAGTTGTAGTTATGTTCAAAGTCAAAGTTATGATTTTACTTTCTCACTATACTATAGTATAGAGAAAGTATGGTGATCGCAAAAACAATCCATGTTGTGATTTTTTTGCAAATATCCGTTTTGGGACCCCCTGAGTCCAAACAAGTGTTTTTTTACAAAATGTCTGACTGTATGTCTGTATGTATGTATGTATGTCTGCATGTATGTATGTCTGTACGTATACAAAGCTAGAGCGAAAACTATTCGATCGATTTCAACCAAATTTGCACCAGACATGTCAAGTAGGAAGTAGGCCTGTATAGATGCACGAAAAACGTTTTTGAAAAATTTTGAAAAACAACCCCCTTTAGGCAAAAAACCCTAAAAAAAATTTGTTATTATTTTTTTGTAAAAAAACGGCTCTAATGATATTGATAAAATTTGGCTTAATGTAGGGCCTACCCTACCATATGAAAAAACCGCATCTTTCTAAAAAAGATTATTTACCGTTTATTTCTTTTTCTAAGCGCTCAAATCTACAAAGTTCACATAATTCGCGTTCGCCTATCAAAAGGTCTGATTCGTTGTCCATTAAATACGTATTACCTTTCTGACAGGGCTGATCTAGAATCAGACAGTTGAGAGACATTCAACTTGGAATTTTTTTCGTAGTTGCCTCCACCTGACAGTCCCCGGCGTACGGCTTTCAAACTCTGGCAAACACAATAAACGGCTCAAAAACTAATGTTTTTCACTACAGCTGTTTTTGTAATTATTATTAATACTTTTCTGGAATTCGAAAATGCGGACCTTGGGAGGTGACATCAGACTCTCACCAATCGGACGCTTTGAAATCTTTCTGAATCAAATACTGCATAGGACCTGCTCAAAGTTTTTTTCTTTCATCGCTCCACATCGGTTCGAATGTTTGTTATTAATGTTTCTGTCGCACACGCACCTGCCTCCTGTCTCCCACCTGCCGAGTGCTTCTCTCTACCGGCACAAAGACGAACCATCCCTACGTTTACCATCTGCCCTCGCACATGCCGGAGTGCGCTGGCGTTTGTTTAGGCCATTGTTAAACTGTTGTTTGTCAGGAGGGTGTGTATTCCTTTTAATTCTGAGAACAGCTGATTTCGACACGGGTGAATGAGTAACTCTGTTGTTTATTTGTAAACACTGGATCCGGCTTTGCACGGATAGACAAATCAAAGTTAAATGTATATTAACAAAAAATATATTATATCAATAAATATATTACACTATGTATTTCTGATGGAGATTTTTAGTAACTTTGACCCCCCAAACCACCATTAAAATTTCGAACTTTTTGAAACCCTTTCTTAGCGAGCACCTATGGCCCTAAGGGAAGCTACATACCAAATCTCATTCCAATCCGTTCAATGGTTTTGGAGAAATCGTGATTTAGTAACTTTGACCCTCCCCAAACTCCCTCTAAAATTTAGAATTTTCTGAAAACCTTTCTTAGATAACACCAATGGCCCTAGAGGAAGCTACATACCAAATTTCTTTCCAATCCGTTCTGTGGTTTTGGAGAAATTGTGATTTAGTAACTCTGACTCCCTAAACCCATCCTAAGATTTCGAATTTTTTGAAACCCTTTCTTATCAGCACCTACGGCCCTAGAGCACCTCGACCAACGCACATATGTTGTAACTAACGGCGCTGTGTATGCAAAACCCAAACTGACAGTGTGTACCAACATTGCATAAACGCGCCTGGAAGTCATTTTGACAAAATTGTAGCAGAACATCGTGGAAGGTACAATGCCCCCGTTACAGATGAAGTTGTAGTGGTTTTAGTTAAGGAATTCAATAGACGTGTATTGCGTACTCACGATGATCGCTTACAACGCTTTTTTGAAACACACCGGGCTTATGATGCCCTGCAATATACTTTAATTTATTGCCACGGTGAAGACGGGTACAATTTTGGGAGGATGCGTACGTAATACATGTTTGCGCATGTGAAATCGCGGGCACAGCTAGTAGGTTATAATTCCTATAGTTGTGGCCAGCATGGAAAACGGAGCGAGGGCCAGCCGATCTTTTGCCGTGTGGGTCATAAACTGTCAAAACAGCCAGGTAGGGCCGAGGGCCAGTCGACTCCCCAGAGCGGAAGTGATTCAGGGGAGGGGTAAGATTAAACGCATAGAGTACGACTCTAAACTAATTTCTATAGAAGAGTTTTAGGTTAGGTTAGGTTAGGTTTTTTTTTTAATTATAATTATATAAAGTGATAATACGACGAAATATTATAATTATATAAATATTATAATCCTACTGTTATCGGAATACATAAACGATAGTTAAAACCTTTCCACCCCCACACCCACCGCACAGTAGAACAGGTCACTGATCCCTAGCCGGCTGGCCCTCGCTCCGCCAAGCCTCTGGCTGTCAAATTACCCTCGTCAAAGTTTTTAGGCAACTGGCCCTCGGTCCTAGAGCCGGCCAGCATAACTCTGAACCAGGAAAAGGTCTTCCGCCCGGCCGACCCTAATTAGTGACGCTTGGCTGCACTCAATGAAAACAAGGACTAGGTGCCTAATACCAAAAGGTCAGTTAAATTATTGTAAAAAATTATTAAAAACCATTATCATATTACGTTTTGTATTTAAATTTCGATTACCGTTATACCAAATTTGATGTAAATCGGCCAATTTTTGCCAGCTTGTACCGTCAAACTAGTTTTTCTTTTTAAAACTAACTTTGAATGAACAGTGGAACTAAAATACAATGCATATAAAAACGTGAGTATACAGGGTGTTTCACGGGAACCCTGACAAACTTCAGGAAATGGTTCCTTGTATCAAGGGAAGAAAAAAATGTTATATAAACATAGGTCCCAAACCCATTTTTTTCGTACTTATAGCTGAAAATGGTTTTTTTCCAGATTTCCATGTAGTTCTAGTGTTTTTTTACCTCTAGACAAAAATTGAGTAGATATATTGTGTTAAAACTTATACTGGTAGTTGGAGCAGAAAATTCTGCAGACATACCATTGTTTTTTAGTCAGAAAATAACAATAATTATTCGGTGGTTGCCTTC